>VZTX01008255.1:755258-785174 GCA_013400915.1 Pardalotus punctatus
GCCCGTAAGCAAAATGGCGGCTGTTTGGCTTCGCCTTGGTAACCCTGCCCCTGTCAGGCGGGGCGGGTGAGCCCCGTGCAGGGGGAGGGAGGGGAGAGCGGACGCCATTTTCCCAGAGAGAGGCAGTGACATAGAAGGGAGCGTAGGAGGCTGGAGGGAGGGAGGCACGGGAGCAGCGGCGGCAGCAGTGGGGTTTGTACACAGGTCCCAGGGCAAAGGCGCCTTTGAGCTGGTCCCTGTAGGGTTCTACGCACTGAGCTAGGTTTGGGGGGAGGGGGGGTGTCCTCTTTCCCTTTTCTTTCTTCTACTAGAGCCTACTGAGGGCTGAGTCCTACCTAGGGTAGGGATATCCGCAGTGGGGCTGTTGCATTGTTTTGGTTGGGATAGAGAAGGGGCTCAGCTGAGGGGTCCTGCTGCCTGGCCTGTGACCATTACAGGTGAGTCTTTGGTTATTACCAGCATATTCTACTGTGGGTGCTTTGGGGGAGGGGGGGTTGGGAAAAGGGAATGAAATGCGACGGGAGCGTCCTATTACCTTCTGTGCAAGTATAACTCTTTCCGACCCTGAAATGTGTTTAATTTCTGTTTAAGTTGCCTTGAATTTGCTTTTCCTTTTGTGAGGTTTGTTTAAAAAATGGCAGGCTGTCGCTATATCTTATGAATATGGCGGGTTACTGTAACTGGAGGAGCTGAGGAGAATTTTTTGGCAGTTACGCTAGATTTATGCATTATGCTTGGAAAATAAGCCAAAAGGAGCTATTATGTGACAACATAGGCTTCTTTGGGCTGGTGGTTTTCAGAACGGGTTTGTGCGTTATTGGGACTGCGTATTGAGTTTTACGAAGCTTGGGGAAGCCTATTCTTTTCCTCCATCCTGTATATTTTTGCTTTGTGGTACTAAAATGGCTCGTTATAGGCCTAATCTCTTTGCCTTCCACACCCCCGCCTCCTTGCCTGCCTCCCTGTTAATATCTCCGCTTCGTGGTGTAACCTGGACAAACGGAGAGCTGTCCCCAGGAGTTTTAGTGCCAATTTAAAAGGGGATCATTCTCCCCACCCCCTTTCTCGAGGCTGCAAGTAGTTACACTGGTGCACCCCTTTCTTGCTTTAGTTTCTGCAGCCAGCGTTCGTCTTCCCTGGGCGGCATATTTCAGTCTCTTTCCTGAAGCAGTAAGTGTTGGTGGGTTAGACCCTATTGCTGCAGACAGGGGAGGGGAAACAAACGGTTCACTGTGTACTACTAAATAGGGTAGAGAAACATAATATAGCCTGATTATAAAGGTCTTGTATTCCCCCCCTACTCGGCTATTAGGGAATGTGCGGTGTCTGAAAGCCCTGAGGTCCCTAAAATGGTACATACTACGTGTCGTCAAAAGCAGAAGTTCAGTGCTACATCTTGATTTAGGAATGTTTTAGTCTGTTTATTTACAGTACCTTAAAGGAATAATAACGAAGCGTTTTTGTTACTCAGGGTTCAGATCAGAGAAAAGCAAGAGATATCCATGGCAGTACTTACAGCGCATGATTAATTGATTATCTTCACTATACTTTTAAAGTTACTTTTAAAAAAATGTGGAGCAAATTTATTAATTTCCCTCTTTTGTCCTTTAGAGATTCTAAAAATGGCGGCCTCAGGCTGATGTTGTGGTAATCTAATCAGCTCGGGTCCTCCACACCCCATGCAGTGCGTTTGTCTGCAGCATATTAGAGTCTTACTATGTTTAAATGAAAAGGCTCTTCCCCTCAAATAACGTACAAAACATCTCTTCACTTTACTGCGATTTAAAAATGCTGTGTTCCAGCTGATTAATTTTATTGGTTATGTGTGTGAAAGGCAAGCGAACGAGACCACTCTTGTCGGGGAGAAGGGGGGTGGAAAGAGGCAACAGACTCAAGCAGCTCCTTCGAGGGGTGTGTATGTGGTGCTGTAAGGTAATCTGTATGTCAGTTTGGTAAATTGGAAAAGCTCCTGTGTTTGTGATCGATACTATACATCTGTCTGTCCTACTAACGACATAAAATCAGTAATAGGTATCAACACGAGTAGTGGATTAAGATCACTAAGACAGTCAGCTATATTCTTTGTGGAAACACATTTGTGAACGTCATGTTCATCTTCCAGGAAATACCTTCACTGGACATCAGTGTAGTAATTCCATGTATTCATAGTCTGAGAATACAAAATGAACTTAATATGTAAGAGAATAATGCATGTGAGATTATAACCTGTTACTTTATTTAAAGACACAGACTTTCTTCTGCCATGTAATCTTGGCGTTACATTTTTTTCTTGGTTTTTTTTTTTTTTTTAATATTTTGCTGTATAAATTGTATATGTGGTAATACATGTACCAATAGTGAGGGAAGGTGCAGTTTGTAACCTCTAATTTTTTTCGTAAATGAAATATGAACCTTTTAGTATCACCACTATAAATACGTTTGAGTGGGGGGAAGGGAGGTCACAAGGATTCATTATTTGGTAGTTGGTGTAGTGTACTCTGATACATACTGTAGGGGCTGCAAATTTTATGTTTGAAGCAACAATAACAAAAAATGATTTTTCACCTTTTTTAATGCCTGTCTTTAATATCGTCCTTTAAATTAATGAGATACAAATTCCTATTCCAGTATAGCTTTAGAACTTTCTGGATTTAACCAATCAAAAATGAGATGTTGAAGTGGCAAAGCTGTCTTCAATCTCTAGAGAATTTTAATTTGGAAACTATTTAGAAGCACTGACATATGATTTAAGGTATACCTAATGTTAAACAGTAAGATAGTTAGACTTTTAGGGTATCATTAATGCATGCCTTTATTAGTGTGTTTTGAGGCCAAAGGCTGAGTGATTTTGTTAATTCTCCAGTAATGCATGCTTCCATCATCTTTATTTATATAAATACGATTTTTTTTCCTAAACCATGTCATATTCTGTTTATTTAAAAGTACATGAAAACGGCTCTAAATAGTATACGGGCCTTTGTGGAAACATTTTGCCTTTTTCTTTCCTTCAGTTGAAAGTTCCTGTTCTTGATTTTTTTTCTGACATTGTGACTTAAAGGGCTATAAAGTCTGCAGCTCTTCATGGCCTCTGCCATGTTCTCAAGCAGACATCTGATTCACAATTAGAGGAAGATAACTTTGTACACTTTCTGTAAAGTGTTTGGGGGAAGGTAATGAAATAAACAAAAAAATACTCATTTTCAAGTTTTATAGCTTATTTTATGCCCTGAGAACCTCTTGGGAACTTAGAGAGATCTTCCAGAGTTTTCCTGTATGAGTTTTAATGAGTCAGTTTGCCTTTGTGACTCAGTTTCTCCATTTGTAAAGACAGATCTGTGATTTGTTTTAAGGAGATGAGACTACAAAACAAATTCTACCTTTATTTTTTAACTCCATTGATGTTTTTATTTATATATTCATAAAGCATGAAATATTCCCCTTCCCCAAAACAAATGCAAACCTCTTCAAAGAGGGAAGGTTTGAAATCTGAATTTTTTTTAATTTTTCTTTTTAAGACACATTTCTGTTCCACAAACATTGTGTTACCAATGCAACAGTATGGATAGGAGTTTTGAAACCATTTATGTATCTTAAAGCTTTTCAGATCTGAAGGAAAAATTTGCTTAACTGTCACTTAGCCTTTTGGGTGAGTGTTTTTGCCGTCTGGGAAATTCCAGAGGGGAAATAATACTGACTCTTTAGACTAAATCTAGGGAAAGTTTCTCTTAGGACTAAGTAACCTCTTCAGGTTACTTTGAGGTAGTGCAGGTCCTGATTTCTCTTGGACAGTTTCTGCACACACAGCTATTAAAGTTCTTTTGGAAAGCAGCAGAAATACAGAAATCAGTGTCCCACTGAAGGCTGTAGTGTTTCTGCACTTCTCATCTTGGTTTGGACAGTCTTAATTTTGCATGCAGGCTAATACTAATTTTAGTAAGGACTATTTGTGGGACTGAGTTAAGGAGTGGTGTATGTAATTGTGGAATCGTGGTATTGTTCTAACTAAATTAATGTAAACGAAGGTTTAATGAAAGTATTTTGCTGTTGTCACGTGGTATTCTAACAAAATTTAATGGGAGGGGTATAGATGGGTGAAGATACAAAATAGAACTCAATTCAGACTTCTGCAGAGATCCTAAAGAAGTGCATCTATGTTATTGGCCTCGTGACTTCCATACAAAAGAGCATTTGTGAATCTCTTGGAAGCAATTTCGTTAAGATTGTTTTTTTCAACAGGTACACTGTTGAAGTGTTTCCACTGTGCAAATGGTAGTTTTGATTTATTGCTAAGAGTGACACTTAAGGCATCTCTGGGGGAAAAGAAGTTTCAGCAGATGTGAAATGTGGATTAGGAAAAAACCCCTCAATTCCATGCTTCCAAATTCTGGATTATTTTAAATACTAATTTTAGTGTGCTTTTGAATGGTGCAAGATGGATATTTCTATCTACTTCAGTGTTCACATTTTTGTAGTTACCAAAGAATTATACCCACAAAACCTAATGTCTTTGAGGATCCAAAATTCTGCTAATGGCCTTCGTGTTACAGAAAAAACCTGCTGTAGTTATGTTCAAAGAAAAACTGCTGTTACCTTTAAGGCATAACAAACAAGTACTTAAAAGAAACCTTTTCAAGGTTTCATATACTTGCTAGGAGATACTGAGATTATTTTTATTTCCTCTTGGAAATCTTCATGTATTAGTGAAACGGGCAAGATTTTAAGCTGTGTTGGTTGTTAGAAAATTTTAATAATTAAGGTTATCTCTAAACCTTTGAAGACAGTTTTATTGTGCAGAGTATATTTTTTTACACGCCTGACTTAAGTGGTTTTGCATCTTATTTTTCAAAATTAAAATATTGGTAAGAACTGTGGTCGGTCAGTGTCTATTCAAGTTACATGTTTCAAAAGTGCATGTGAAGAATATATTATAGTAGCACACAGATTGCACCCTGTGCAAGTAGAGTGTGTTAGTTTTGCATATTGTATTACAAGGGTGCTATGTCTTGTTTCATGTGATAGTTCATATACTGCTTAGATGGAGATGCAGTGTTGTAAAACCTAGGTGAGACTTGGAAGGGACCAGCAGTTTGGCAAATCAGGTGCTTACCAAAATAGTGGTGTTCTTAGTTTTAGAATTTAGTTTTAAGTTAGCACTTGGATAGTATAAATATTAAAATTTCATACTGCAGGCTCATGTTAAGGAAAGCTTTTTTATTTTATTCTCATTTGTAGTTGCGTTTTGTGTGTTTTATACCATCGTAATCTAGGTAATCATTCACTTTTATATCTTCATTGCAACAATAAATTGCCATCAAGTTCAAAGAAGAGATGATAAGACTAAATTTTAATGACATTATTGTACTTTATATTGCAACTTCAGAAGGAAGATACATAATCTGTTGTTGGCCCCCTTATCATAGAATGGTATAAGTTGGAAGGGACCTTCAAAATTGTGTTGTTCCAACGCCCTTGCCATGGGCAGGGACACCTTCCACTAGACCAGGGTGCTCAAAGCCTCATCCAGTCTGGCCTTGACCTTCCAGGAATGGGACATGCACTACTTGCCTGGGCAACCTGTTTCTAGTGACTCAGCACCCTCACAGTAAAGCATTTCTTCCTACCATCTAATCTAAATATCTCATCTTTTAGTTGAAAACTGTGCCCCCCTTGTCCTGTCACCATCTTCTTGTGTAAAAAGTCACTCTCGCTTTTTTTATAAGCTCCCTGTAGGTACTTGAAAGGATTCATTAAGGTGTTCCAGAACCTTCTCCAGGCTGAATAACCCCTGTTCTCTCAGCCTGTCTTTGTAGGAGTGGTGCTCAGGCCAATGGATTATCTTTGTGACCTCTTCTGGATCTCCTCTAACAGGTCCACTTCTTTCTTGTGTTGCGGACCCCAGAGCTTGACAAAGAACTCCAGGTGGGATTTCTTGAGAGCAGGGTAGAGGAGCAGAATCACCTCCCTTGAGCTGCTGCCCACTCTGCTTTTGATGCAGCCAAGGGCATGCTTGGCTTTCTGGGCTGGGAGTGCACACTGCGGAGCCGTGTCATTCTTCTCAACAACCAGCACATCCAAGTCTCTGTTCTCCTCAGGGCTGTTCTCCCCACATTCTCTGCCCAGCCTTGGTCTTCAGATTGCCCTGACACAGGTGCAGCACCTTGCACTTGGCTGTGTTGAGCTTCATGAGGTTGACGCAGGCCTACCTCTCAAGCTTGTCAAGGTCCCTCTGGATGATATCCCTTTACTCCAGAGTGCTGGCCCTGCCACAGAGCTTCCTGTCATTGACAGACTTGCTGAGACTGTGTTTTAATCCACGTTGCCAACAAAGATTTTAAACAGCCATGGTCGCAATAGCAGTTCCTGAGGAGTGCCGCTCATCACTTGTCTCCGCTTTGATGTTGAGCGTGACAGCTTGCACCTCTTAGAAGTGCAACCATGCAGCCAGTTCCTTATCCACCACATGGTACATCCGTCAACATTCATGTCTCTCCATTTCAGAGTTAAGGATGTTGTGCAGAACAGTTATTTATCAGGCACAGAAACTGGTGAAACTATTAGCCTGTATTTGACAGCTGAGAATTTAAAATTTTATGCAGGATGGTAGGTTTGGTCTCTTACCCTGTGGAGTTCTGAATATTTGAATTTGTTTGGTGTTCATTACTCTTTAACTCTTCGAAATTGATCGGGTAAAGATACTTTTTAACAGTCGATGATGCTCTTGACTTGCCTGAGTAGACAGAGAGACCTGACTTTTAATTAGAATGGTTTTAAGGGGGCTGAGTTGAAAACTGTATTATAAGACAGATAATATTCTAAGTCGAGATAGAAACTTTTCCAGTAAGGACTGTTTATGTCAGTTCTACTTAAACTGAGGAGTTGAGAATTACAGCAACTTGTATATAGCTTTTGAGGAAGGTACAGAGCAATTACATGTCTCCTTTGGTTTCCAAACCTATCATTCTACAACTGTGAAAGAAACATGAATGCGTTATATATAATTGGTAAACAATATGATAGTTATTTTGCTGGTGATAAGGGTAAAGTTCCTCTTTCAAATGCCTTACCATGGCTATTTTTTTTTCTTTTGCTTAGGATAGGAACACTTGATGTGTATTCTTTAGTATTCTTAATTTTGTATAGAATTTTTATGAATGACTGTGTTGTGGGGTTCTTTCAAATGTTTGTTCTCTGTCTTACTTTCCAGTCACATCTTTTGTGCTGAAAGACAAATAAAAGCCAAACACTGCATCTTTTTGTCCCCTTCTGTGTGGCACTAGTAGTGAAAATTAAAAGCTGTTAAAATGTATTGAGCTTGCATTGCTGGGCAGAATTTCTTTGTGCTTATTTAAAGATTAGGTATTTTATCTCTCTGTTGCTACAACTGAAAATACATACTAAAACCAACATTGAAAACACAAAGCTATAGAGTTAAAATGCATGGAATCTACATTTCTTAACCCAAATAATAGTTTTGCAGGATAATTGCACCTGAAAATAAATTGGGTTTTGTTTTCTTGAAAGTAGGAAGGATCTTTTGATCTTACACTTATGTATTTTTTGTGTGTCCTTGAAGGTGATATAGTCCCCCCCCCCATCTGTTCCCTCATTTTTTCGTCAGTATCCTCCCCAAGTTTTTGTAAAGAACATTGAAATTCTGCCAAGTTGTTACCAAAAAATATACTCCAGGTTGAACTGTGGCTAAAATTACACAAAAGAGTTCTTCTAACTGCCAGAAAGAATTAAAAGTTTGTGTTTGAAAGAATGTGACTTTCTGACTTGCTTGTGTTTAGATTCTGAGGCATAAGTGCAGCAGTTAGGTGAATGTCTGCAAATTGCTTCTATGAGTAAAAGTCGAAGTACTTTTGAGCTATTTAGGTAAATCAAATGCCACTGAAGAAAAAGAGGAGCTAGTTTTTGGAATCTATGTAAGTGAAAACATATCAAAACAAAAATATGCTTAGCTGAAGTGTCTGGAAATCAGTGAAAAGAATTTACTTTTTCTGTAGTAGGTAGTTAGTAATTACAGTAGACTCCCAAGTCTTATTAAGCAGCATAGAAAAAATTATTTCGTTTATTTGATACAAAGCCAGTAAAATGTCTGTAGTATTGAGGGCAATACCAGTTTTTAGCCACATATTTTTCCACTCCAAAATCTGTACTTCTTGGGAGGAATATTGGCGACTGAATCGCCATGAGGTATACTGTTACATTTAATGAAAAATAAATAGACTTAGCCCTTACAGTGGTAGCTATGAATTCGAGTAGTCTTACAGAATGTGGACTGCATATACTTGCAGAAAGTCTTTATATTTTAGCGTGTTTGTCAAGAATAATAGCATAAGGTAAGAGATGTAATGTCTTCTTGGAGAGTAATTGTTAAGTCACATACAGGTGTTTCATTCAAGTTTAATGAACAGCTTTTTATCATTTTATGCTAGATGGTGAAATAAATACTTGTAGTAAAGTAGCTGATGCAAAAAATGACATAATGGTAAGATATTTTTAGTGAGAAACTACTTTTTGTTCTTAGCCTTTGAATTTTTCTTTAAAGGCATTTTACATTTCTCAATGATACACTAGAGCAGCCCTAATGTGAGGTGGGTAATACATACTTTTCCAAGCAATAAGCAATATTGCAATGAAAAAATAATTTTTTCTCTTACTCCTCTTTGTGTGCGGTACATGTTTTGTATTTTACAGTTCATTGACTGTCCATCTCAATTAATTGATAGTTTTTTGAATGGCTAGGCCTTTTTTTGTGTGATTTATTTTCAGAAGTATAGCAGGTGTTTAGTAAACTTAGAGAGATCAAGCAATTGGCAGTTAATTTTCATTCTTGGGTGTTGAGTTCTGAAGATAAGACCTAAAATCTGTAAGCATGGTGTTTGTTAGTGTATCTCTGCTTTCTGCTCCTTTGATAGATTTCTCTTCAATAAACTAATTCTTACTCTTTCTGTAACTGCTTTTACCTTTATTTCCCTTCTACCACTCATTCTTTTTCTCTTCCTAGTCCCATATTTTGTCTAACTTCCACTGAGAGAAGAAAAGGAGTGAAGAGAGAGAAGAGGTAAGGGCAAGTCTTTGTGCTTTAGGGGACTGACATAAATATTTGAGGAAGAGAACCTTGCCTTCTGTCACAGGAATAAGCAAGAGCAGCACTATTCAGCCAGATAGTAAAGGAAAATAGCTTATGTCCAGTGGAAAACAGCTTTGCTGTATAGCAAAGACTTGGCTAAACTAGCAGACAGACTCCTGGTTTATACTTAAAAACATGGCTTGCTTTGTGCAGAGTCTGTAATGCATGTTATGATCTGTGTACTGATGGAAACCTTGATACATGATGGAGACTCAAGTTTTTTATGCATAAATCTTGGATACCGTGAAGGAGGCAGGGGTTTTTATTTCTGTGTTTTAGATACTAAAATCTGACCAATTCATAAAGTTTGGCTGTCATGCCAAACCTAACCATGGTCTTTGTTGAGTGTAAAATGCTGTGTTTGTCTCAGGATGTTCATAAGCTGAAACAGATTGCCCAGAGAAGTTGTGGATGCCTCATCACTGGAAGTGTTGAGGGCCAGGTTGGATGGGGACCTTGAACCTGGTAGCAGAAGGTGTCCCTGCCCATGGCAGGGATGTTGGAACTGGATGATGTTTCAGGTCCCCTCCAACCCAAGTCATTCTGTGATTGTATGCTAGTAAAGCGTGCTTATTGGCACTATTTTAAAAGCAAAGTTGGAGAAGGAGTCTTACTCTGTAGTTGGTTGTAGTAGCAGTGTTTCTTAAATATGTTGGTCTAATGATTAGGTGTCAGTACAACCAATAATGTAATAAAACAAAATTTGATAGGACTAGGAACTTAGTACCCTTGAGCTTTCTGAAGCTTAATGAAAATAAAAAAGGGAATGGGGGCAGTTGTGAGCAGAGAGACAGGGAAAGGAAGCATAGTGATTTTAGCCATTATCTGTCATATGTCACTTAAAACCAGCCATAGCAGGTACTTTTTTGGGTTTTTTGTCTGATGGGGCATGTAGAGGGAGGTTAGATGGACATGAGTTCTGACAGTGTGTAGGTGACCCTGGACAGCATAGGAGGTTATTGAGGGGCTTGTGAGTGAGGCTAGAAGCAGTTAATATTGTGGTGAGGGGGAAGATACTGCTGAGAGGCATATAGAGAACATGAAATTAGTGGGAGTGTTTGAGCACATACTACAGATAATATATTTCTTTTAGAACAAGTTGTTTCTTCTATATGATTTGCGGGAGTTGATCATTAATAGGTCTTAATTTGTATATTTGAGAGTGCCTACTATGTCTTATTTGTCCTACTCCCCTTTCTTTTTGGCTCAGCACAAATTAGAAGTAAACTGCTAACTTATCTATTAGGTTACCATAGAAAGTAGCAAAGGTATGAATATGGACTCTCAGTTGTTTCTAAGCCTGCACAGTTGTTACTGCAACTGCAGTGGTGTAACATCTGGAAGTTGAATATCCATCCTAATCTTTTCAGAAAATCTATATAGTTAGGGAGCATGTTAGGGGGAAATGGAAAATTTCATTATATGTAAGATTAGTCATTTATTCATGTATTCTGCTTCTAGGTCTGAGTAAAGATGTGTTACCGCCTGAGAAACAGACAGCAATGAATAAATAGTGATTATACATTTATTTGTGGTATGTGTATGTATGCTGCTTATTTTTTCCATATTTGTATGTTGATACATGCATATACATATATACATGTGCACAGTGTAGTTCACTATTTGAAAGATATCTAAAGTATACCATTAAAATGCTGGTTTCTCTTGCTAGTTTTGAAAGTAACATAACTCTGCTTAGACTTGTATGCTCAGAGTAGTAGTAGAAAGCAGCAATTTAGAAAAGCGTGATTTTATTTAATAAAATGTTTTTAAAATCTTCTCTCTTTTTCCTTTCCCAATTAAAAAAAAAATTAAAACCCAACAAGCAAAGAAACAGAACCCAACACACATACACAAACACACACACCCCTCTCCCAAACTAAAAACAAGCAAACAAAAAAATTCTAAAGGGGGAAAAAACATGTAGGTTAGCGAAGCTTAGTTTGTTGGCGTTGTGACAGTTCAGGACATTAGTTTTCACACTATTTATGGACTCTGACAAACTATTGATAGTTGCATTTTTACTTAGATTTCTCCTGGATAGATTGTGCTAGGGTACAGGTGTATCAACTTTCCTTAGGTCCATTCTTGTGGATTTCTTGTGGTCAAGGGTGGTTCCCATGACCATGGGTTAAAATTACTGCTGTGTAAATCTGAAGGAAAGTATGACAAGAATTGCTTTTGCTTGTGATTGCAAAATGTGTGTACACATATGATGTAATTGGAGGGAGGAGGAGAATGTTTAGATTGCATTCTCAGTAAACGCAACTTACGTGTAGAAGATGCATGGTGAGTTAATAAAATACAATAAAACAGACTACTACCTTTTGGTTATCTATTACCTGAGGTGACTTTGTATCAACAAGTTAAAGGAGTCAGGAGAGGTCTGAAAGCAGTAATACTGTCTTGGAAATCTTTGCATCTTGCCTGAAAGACTGTATTGATGTGGGAAACAGTAACTGGTTTTGTAGTGATCCTTTGTAAATTTGGACCCATCCTCTACTCAGAGTAGCATGGATTTTCTACTGGGAGCAAATGGAAGTTAGAGTTTTGGTTTGGGCCTAGTGCTGTAGAACGCTTTTACGTTCAAATTGACTTGAAGCCACAACCAGGTTAGCGGTGTGTGCTGGTTAAACCGAAAGGTCTTGCTTGACTCAAGACTGTCATGCAGGTAGTTTATGTGTTTTAATGCTGATTTATTTTTATCTGTAAATCTTGTAACTTGTCTGCCCTTTCTCTTCTTCCTTGGTCAGTGCTTGAGTGGAAAATTTGTTGCTTCAAGTTAATACCCTTAAGATTCATACACAGCTCATGAAAATGAGCCTTTATATATGCTGTGTGTATTCTGATACTTAATACTGATCCAGGAAGTGGTTACTAATTTCTTGCCTAGATTTAAGGGTGTGAGGCAAGGGGTTTACCAGTACTTAGTTTAGCAAAAGAGAACCTCTTCTGTACTCATGTTCAGGGAAAATAAGCTTTGCTTAAATATGAGGTGAACTGCCCTTTGCTGGGTAAGTTGGGAAACAATGTAACTTTTTAGGTGTTCCAGACCCACAGTTATTCTTGGCCATTTCAGTTACTCAATTTACTGTATAAGGGTAAAGTACTGTTTTCACCTTTTATGTATTTTGTAATATGCATTTAAAGTTATATAATTCTGCTTTTAAGGAAAGATCATTGTCATATGTAGATAGGTTAGAAGGTTTTGATTAATTTTTCTTCACCTCTAGTTATGTGGGTTTTGTATATGGACAAATGCTCTGGAAAATACAGAGTAGACAATATAGAATGGTAATTTGGTTAGTATATCAGTATTTCTGTAGTGATGTTAGTTAAGGACCGTAAGATGAAGTTGTATGTGTCAGTATTAAATCTAAATAATTATTTATCTTAAACCAGCACTGTTGCCTCTAATGAAATACTCAGCCTAATTATAGGCTAATTAGATTTTTCTCCTTAAACCTCTGTGTTTAGGGTGATCCTGATAGTTTTCTTTGCAGAGGCATTCTGTGATAAAATTTCCCAAATCTTGAAACATCTAAATTATCTAATAACTATTTTTTTATCTTGTACTTGTTGATGGGTGGTGACTGATTACTGCAATTGGCAAAAAAAAAATTGAAGAACTTTACATGTATATTGAAGTAAAAAAAACACTAACAAAAAGACTTAGTATTTTTGTAATGCCTAGTGATGAGAGAAACTTGAACACATTTAGCAATCAAGTTAGTGTGGTCCTTTGTGTATGTGGGAGAATTCTTAAGATTTGAGCTAAGATGTGATTTAATTGTAAGCTTAATTCATGATTTCACTGATGTCCCTTTATAAATTTGAAAACAAATGTTACATTTCAAGTTGCTTTGAATTCTGTTCCTAACTTCTATAGTGAATGTATTTTTTGTAACTTTTGTATGCTTTTTGGTTTTTGTATTTGTCACATGACAACAGAATCTGAAAATTGATTCATGGGAAAGGAAAAACAAGGAACAATGACACTCTGTAAAAAGCTGTCAGAGATGCGAAGAAGAATAGTTAAAACGGCTTTCATTAATTTTTCCCCCCTTTGGTTTTTGTAGTATTAGACGTAAATACAGTTAAATAAAAAACAAACTAAAAATCCTCACCATATTGTAATAAATAATATTCTTATAACTATATTGATATATTAATGTTTCTAGGATTTTTTTTTATTAAATACAAATAAGTTGTTACTTGTTGCCACCATCTCTTACCATTAATTTTTATAAAAAGGTTTGTGCATCTAGATGGGACCTTTAGTATTCTTAGACATACAGCATAGGGTCTGGCAGATTTAAAACTACTGATGTCATTTTAGGAGATCCACCCATTTGCCTTCTGATTCAAGAGCTGAGCTGTCTATATTTGGTTGTTTTTCCTCCTTTGTGTACCAGTGGAAAAGTTAAGTTTTTTCTTCTGATGTGACACAAGTGATCTTAGCAGAAAGGAAACCTGTGACCTCTGTTAAACCACAGAATACTGTTGTGTAAGTGGAATACCTCAGAGATAATATGTAACTTATTTTCTGTTCTTTAATGCATAAATTATGTTCTCTGTACAAAGTCACAGAGATTAATATTTTGGAATGTATTATGCTATAACACTTCTGTTAGAATACAATTAATTTTAAAAAAAAAAGAGTTTTGGTGTCATAAAGTGGATCCTGATAAATGTGGTGAGGCTTCAAATATTTTAAGACTTGACCTGGCTGTTGAGTCAAAAAGCTCCTTTGTATTCTCTAGAGACAGCAAGAAGTGCTATTGAAAGTGTAAACCAGTATGAATGAATGGTGAAGTGTGATGGGTGTGAAGAGGTTGATCGTGCACAAGATAAATGTTTTAACCAGATTGAACAGAAATTTGTTTGGGTTTTAAGATGAAAATTTTGTTATTAGGGCAAGATAAACTTTTTTACGGCAACTACATAAAAGCAAAAATTATTTGAATAAGGAATAGGGGTTTTTTATATAATAAAGCTGTAGGTGATTATGAGAAAATGCAGTGAATCTAAGAAATTGCCAAAATTCTTTCAGAGCTCAGAGTGTATTATCACTAATAGAGTGAATTACAACAAAATTGGAGAGTCTATACGATTGTTAATTAAGGTGCAGTAGATGAGCCACTTTACCCAGTAAAGAGCTGATCAATGAACTTTGGATTAGCAGTTTTTATGTAGTGGCTTTTAACTCTGTGGCCCTGAAATGAACTGAATGAACAAACCGGCTTGGTCTTCCTGTCTTTCAAATTCATGTACTGCTTGAAGAAAAACTTTCTTAAACGGTAAGTTGTGGAAGTGAATATACCTATGAAAACAGTTTCTTAAAGGCCATGGATGACAGACTTGTCAGAGTTCTGAAAGAATAATTACTTGAAATACATGGGTACTTGCAGAAATTGAAAAGTACCAAATCATGATAGCAGATAGTATTTTATGACTCATTTAAAATATCAAGCTTCAAAGGATAAGCAATCTCATCATGGATAAAATTCCCCAGTGGTTGTGTTATTTTCTTTCTGAACTTACAAAAATGCTAGGAATATTAGTATGTCATGCCAATGATTCTGTTTTTGACATGGTAGAAAATAATTATTTTCCGTCATCCCAAATTTGACATGACTGTGGTGATCATAATTAGATGGCCTACATATAATGTCACAGATTTGTTTAATGAGTGGGTGTAGTGTTATTAATTTATCCTAGATCTCCCCCCACTCTCATTACAGGCATTTGTTAAGGATGGCTATTCATAAATAATGAACAGTATTTGTTTGAATTTACTTGGCTGCATAGCTGTTGCAAGCCAGTGACTGCCTCCGTTCTTCCATACTTTAGAGGTAAAGGAAAAGCATTAGAGGGTTTTGTGTGTGTGATGAAGAAGGTGGTACGAAACAGTGAGTTAGTACTGCAATCATGTTCCACTTCCTTGTAGATGAAACAACATCTGTTTAGTGCTCTTCAGGCAAAAAAAATCTTGATTCCTCAAGTATCTGATGTTATTCAGTGTAGATTAGGCTATTAAGATTTTTTACTGAATTCTGACAGAGCTGTGTTTGAATAGCTTGCTATAGAGTAGGAAGTTTGTCTTGGCTGTGTTGTTCCCCCCGCTTTTTTTTAGTTGCGGTTTTTTTCGGTTGTTTTGGTTTTTTAGCAAGAATGGTGATGTATTTGCTTTGTCAGAGATTGTCATTAATTGGGACATGCATTAGCCATTGATCTTCAATCTATACATAGCTCTAAAAGCATATGCTTTTTCTGCATTACATTTAAAAAAAAAATCTGAAATATCATTTGATAATCAAATTTGGTAAGCAGATCTCTTCTTTCTGTGTTGACAGTGGAGGTCACTTGAATATATGATGATTGGGTAACCTCAGGTGTTTTATGTAAGTTTGGAGATGTTATAGCCCATGACGCAGCTGTCTAAGCATGTTCTTCACTTCCACCTGTCTGTAGGGTGTTTTCGCATTATTTTACAGCTGCTGCACTGCCTGGTTAGAGGTCATTAAAGAAAATGTTAAGAAAAACCACACCACCACCAAAATAAAGTTTAAATGCAAGAAACATCTAAGTGAGGATCTTGATCCCAGGCAGTGATGTCCAATATCTTTTAGACCTATATTGAACCACTAAAACTGTTTTTTAAGCATAAAATAAAAACTCCACTCTGCTAATGATTTGTTAGCGTAAGTCACACTGCAGGGAGTAATGGAACAGCCCTTAACCCCAGGATAGCTGATTTACCCAGTTTAAAAATCTCATGGTTTCCTTTCAGTTATTGGGTAATTTTTTCACTTGTTCAGCAGATGGGAACTAAATGGTGAGTTGATGTTTCCTGCAAGTTGTAGGTGCAGCTGTTCAGGGTTATGTCCTACAAGTAGAGTTACCTGTATGGTGGCAAAATGAGCACTCACTTAAACTGTTAGAGGGACTTACATCTTTTTTTCCATGCCTTCTAAGGAAAATATTCTCTACCTACTTTTGGTTTAATGTGTTTTTCTTGATAATTATTCTTGAAAATAATGTTTTTTTCTTGATTTTATGCACGGTTAGTGATACGGTTTGTTATTTGTGGTATTTAGTAAGAAAATGCTCAGTGTTTAAATAAGGAGAGCAAAATAGTCCAATGGCTGCTTGGTATGATAGTTCATTTTATTTGGTGTCTTACGTAAAAGGACCAAAACACCTCTTTTGCTGTCTAGAAAGAGAATGAACTGTAGGTTTAGGCACTTCAAACATCCTGGCATGTTCTTACATTAATTGCCAAACTGCAGTAATATTACAGAATTTAGGAAGTTAGATGAAGACTTGCCACCATCTTATGCTTCTGAGATGTCATGTTTGTGCGCCACTTGGTCATTGTGAAAGTGCCAACCTAATCAATAAAAGAAAACAATTCAGATTTAATTCCACAGTGCTTGTCTGAAGTCCATTTTTCACTGGGGGCTTGTGGTTTTTTGTCAGGGTAGTGTTTGGCAAGGATAGGAGGTTAAAATTAAGTTCAGCCAGAGAAGGTGCCAGATTCTGCACCTGGGATGGGACAGCCCTGGATGTTCAGACAGACTGGGGAATGAGATGCTGGATAGCAGTGTCATGGAAAGGGACCTGGGGGTCCTGGATGATGGAAAGCTGAACATGAATCAGCAGTGCCCTGGCAGCCAGGAAGGCCAAGCGTGTCCTGGGGACATCAGGCACAGCATCTCCAGCTGGTCAAGGGAGGGGAGTGTTCTGCTCTGCTCTGCACTGGGATGGCCTTACCTTGAATCCTCGGGGCAGTTTTGGATGCCACAATATAAGAAGGACATTAAACTATTAGAGTTTGTCCAAAGGAGGGCAATGAGGATGATGAAGGGCCTTGAGGAGAAGCTGTATGGGGAATGGCTGAGGTCACTTTTTCTTTTCATCCTGGAGGAGATCTCATTGCAATTACAACTTCCTCATGAGGAAAGAAGAGGGGCAGACACTGATCTCTGTGGTGATCAGGGACAGGACCTGAGGGAATGGCCTGAAGCTGTGTCAGGGTAGGTTTAGGTTGGATCTGAGAAAAACGTTCTTCATCCAGAGGGTGGTTGGGCACTGGAACAAAGGTCCCCAGGGAAGTGGTCACAGCACCAGCCTGGCAGAGTTCAAGAAGCCTTTGGACAACTCACTTGGGCAAATGATGTGACTCTTGAGAATGGTGCTGTGCAGGGCCAGGAGTTTGGCTTGATGATCCTGGTGGGTTACTTCTAGCTCAGCATATTCTGTGATTCTGTGAAAGCATGTTGATCACAAAATTGTTGTGCTTTGTAGACATCAGCTAAGGTACAAGATTTTGTGGTATGAGAAGAGTGTACTTGCCAGGCACAGTATGTGCTTCATTGCAAAGTGGTCTGTCGTCTTGCAGTTTTGACATTTTGGTAAGAGCTTCCAGTTTTTTGTTATGTAAGTAGTGAAGATATTGGCGCTATTTCATTTAAATTACCTAGTCACATGTGTAAAACTTTGTCTGTATTAGTGCATAAAAGTGCTTTGGTTTACTCATCTGCGAATAGCTGATAGCTGTTCACATCTCTCCTGTACTTGGTAGGGTGTTCTGCCCTGTGCAGTAAGGGAAGTATGAGACTGGTAGTAACTGGCATACAGGTTGGATCCTGCATTCACTCGTGTGAGTCAAGTAGACTGTAGTTTGCTCTACAGTTAAAAACCACTACTGATTATTTTTACTACTTTAAAAAAATCACTTCAAAAAGTTTCACTGAATGGGTATAATGTCTTCCAATGGTGATTTATTGAAATGGAAAACGTTTCCTATCGTTATTTTGAATTGTTAGAATGATTTTGCTTTTTAAAAAATACTAAATGGTAAAGACATTAGATTCTTTTTTTAAGTGCCAAACAGAAGTGAACAGTGCTAAGACCTACTTGCAGATTCTCTGACTAGGTTTGTGTTGAAATGTGTACAGCAAACTAGGCTTTGACAGCACACAGCAATGAGCAAAAGTATTTCATATTCAGTAAATCTGCCATAAAGTGAGCCTCTGGCACTTCCCTGAATGTGCTAGGGTTTTTAATCATAAATTTGAATGATTGTCCATTTGTAGTATTTTCAAATTGAGGTGTTAAGACCATCGCACTCTTTAAAGAAGTTTATTTGCAGTTAACTTCTAGAGAAGATTGAATGTTTGCCTTATTTCTGCTTGTGTAAAATAAAATTATGAAATAATTATGACAGATATAAGTGGTGATTTTTTTAAATTAAAATAAATAGATGATATGAAATTGCCTGGGTTTAAAATGAACTAAGTTTTCTGCATGTTTTGTTTTGTTTTGTTTTTAACAGGGTTTGTGGATGCACTTAGATGTTTGCAATGAGCACTGTGGCTGGCATGCCCCAGTGTTTTGGATACCAATGCATAGGACTCCGTAGTAATCGAATTTATCAGAAACGAACGTCATGAGCATAGTGATCCCATTGGGGGTTGACACAGCAGATACTTCTTATTTGGAAATGGCTGCAGGCTCAGAGTAAGTATCTGAACATAATTTGTAAGTTCTCTTGCTTATTTTTTAAATTATTTTTCTTTTTTCCTTCATGAGAGCTTTTTTTAATAAAGTTGGAGAAAATTGAGACGTTTCCTTAGTTTTGTTGACTCTTTAATTACTTAAACTAATAACTGTCACTTTATTCTTATGTCAGTTTGTTCCACTTCAGGGGGAGCAAAGGAGAGAAGCTAAATGTTTCTACAAATGCATATTTTTCTTGCTTATCAGACTGAGAAATAAAGATGCTGCTTGGTTTATTTTTCATGTTTAAAATATTTTGCCATTTCAAATTCCTTTTTAACTACATGTAGAAAATATTTTTGATTTTGCACATTAGAAAGGTAAATTAATTTGGTGCATTAAACTGCAAGAAAGTGGTAGTAATTAAGATAAGTGTGCATTTATTTATGAAAATTGAAGGCCTAGCTTAAATGGCTAATGCCATGTCTTCAGATAGTTATCTCTAATTGAAAAGCTGGTAGAAAATCATTCATTTAGTAGCTGTGTGTAAAGGGTTACAAAGAGCCAGTGAAATCACATATGCAGTCAACTCTGGCTTTACATGAAATAAATGCAGTGAGTTTCTGGCTTTTTTTGGGGATGGGAAGGGTGGCTTGTGAATTTTTTTGTTTGTTTGTTTTTGTGGGGGGTGTTGTGCATGTGTGGGTTTTTCTGTTGTGGTTCTTTTCTATTTTTTTTCTCCATAGTCTCCTGTACAATATTGATGGGCTAAGGTTTAGGTATTGTTGATCTGACTGGATACTTTTCTTGTCAAACAAACATCTTTCCATGTGTGTAGCCATCAGCATGACTGTCAAATGTTTAAGAAGCGAGTGGTTTTCCTTCCAAACTTTGAAGGAAAGTTTGAGCAGAGCTCTAGAACAGCGTTTTAACGGGATGTTTTTCTGCTGCACTTCCAGTTATTTATTTGAAGAGAGCCAAGAATTGGCAATTCAAAGTTTTTTGTTACATTAATTTTTTTTAATTGTTTTTTCTCTTCATATCATTAACACCACTTATCTTAGTGCAGAAATTTTTTTAACTTTAGCGAACCATTCACAGCTCTTTTCATTATCTTTTTCTGTGCTTTTCTTTTATGTTTGGAGAGGGTCATGATTCCTGAGGTTGCTGATGTTCCTTGCAGACGCAGCATGTCATGCTAAAATTAAAATAAATAAATATAGTTGTCCATATAAACAAGATAGAGTTCACAGTCTGTTATTTGCTTGATACTGTGGCAGAGCGACCCAGTTAGGAGCTGCTTTTCTTCAGATGTTAAGTGGCTGGTACTAGTTAGATTAATTCTTGTAATCTCTGCCATGCTTATGCTGAAATATGTGTAGTTGCATGGTTGGTGTACGCTGATTCAAAAGCCATGTCACTTTCACAAGAAGTGTGACACAAAGGTGTGTCCCTACCCTACCAGCTTACACAGTTGTAAACCTTTTCTATCACCATCTGTGTGATTTACGTTTTTTTGTTCTTGTAGGTTTTCTTCCACAGTGTAGCATGCTGGATATAGAGTGTATTAATAACACTCATAGATGGTCTTTGAGCAAGTTCTGGGGTTTTCCCAAAAGGGAGGAGCTGGAATTTTTCCACTGTGACTGGCAGGTCTGATATTGCTTCATCAGTTGCTGAAGCATGAGCAAACACAAGAATGGGGGAGGGGCGAACTTAATTATGCAGGAGATGGAGTTTAGGAAAAAGCTCTTTCTGTAGTACAGTCTCCTAGTGCTGAAAAATTTTTTCCTTGTGCTTCAAACCAAGGCATAAAAAGGCATATTAAAAAAGGGGCTAGTTTATAGGATTAATAGTTCCACATACTATTTTAATAATTGCAGCAAATAGTTATGTGTGAAATAATCTACCAAGAGGTTTAAACATCTTAAAAATTGGCTGAAATAGGCTGTTTCTTACATTGTGTGTATTTAAGTGGGATCTCCAGATGGATCTTACTGCCATTGAAGTCAGAACACACATACTTTGCCTTAACTTGTAGATCTTACTAAAGATGAGTATGTATGACTTCTAAGTGGTAAGGACCTTGGAACAGTTAAGCAGAGCAACATTTTTGAAGGTTCAAAATGCGCTTCCTGGCTTCAGACAGTGCTAGTGTAGCTTAGAGCGTAAGTATAAGCTATACATTGGGAAATGCTGTTGATGATACTGCTTTTCTGGTTTTAATATCTATACACGTTTTTTAGAGAGGAGGCCTGTATAATAAGCCTCACAATCACAGGGTACAGATCACTGTATTTGAGTTCAGTATCCAGGAGTAAAGGAACATTGGTGTAGTCTTAAATACAGATAATATCAGGCTAGCCTATACTTGTAGAGCCTTCTACAAGGTGCTTAGGTTGCAGAACCCACTCTTTGGTAGAGAAGCAGTCCTTGGTTCTTGTTGTCTAGGTATTGAAGCCTGTCACACGTGTTTGGTTCGATGCACTGTCTTGAAATAGAGAATATTGTTCCTCACACAAAATATATTTTATTCTTTTATCTGAGATGACCTTTGGCTAGATACTGTTCAGGTGTGCTGGTACACACCTGAACAGAAAACAAAGCTGAACTCCTTGAAAATTAGACCTATCAAACTGGATTGTGGCAGAGTGATGTTGCTGAGGTTGCATTTGGGGTTTTGACATGTTTTCAGGAAGTACTTAACTGTTAGCTAGGGTTTCACAGCCTAAAGCTTGGATACCCCACCTGCCTTTGAACATTTCAGTTCCAGTGAGATTTTGGTTCCCATCTGAATAGCACATATTTATAGAAGTGGTTTATGGCCCCAAATTCTAATTGATAGTATTTTGGCTATTAGTCATAAACAGTGCTCTTTTATTTTCTTTTTTTTTTTTTCTTTTTTAATTATTATATGGTCAGAAACAAAACAATATTTAAAAGGAATAGAGTGGGGGAAATCACGTTTTAGAGGTGAATTGACTTTCTTTGAATCTCTGCCGGCTGATTCCCTTAATATGAGTTAACTATAAATGTGTCAGGACTGAGGTTTGATAAACTGGTCTCCTGTGTTGCTTTAATTTCTCACTAATGCCATCTGCTGGCAACATGCAGAATATTTTGTTTCCATTTTAGCTACGAACATTGGGAAATTACCCAGAACATGAGTTGTTTCGCTTGCAGAATAAAAATTCTCTCAAGTTGTTTTGTTTTTTTTTTTTTAAATACGGGCATCTTTGCATTTTTAGTTGATCTGAGAAAATACTGTATTTCTGTTTCGAGGTACAGGAATGTCTTAAATCACTGCAGCCCAAGAGCATGTGGAAAGCATTTTTGTGGAGCGTTTTGTTCCATGTGAATACTTTGCACAGTTTGGAATTGCTGACCACAATGCTTAGCAAGTTTATATGATATTTTAGCAAAATACCATGCTCAGGTTATCACAGTAATGCTTGTTTATTTAGGAAATAGTATTAACATTTTGGTCAAACTTCATGTATACTGTGTTGTAATATAAACATTGCAGTTTTGATGAAAATCAAAAATACCATAAATATCTTTCTTGGTTACATAGTAAGACTGCAGTTGTTTGAAGTGAAGCTGAAAAATGTGGTATAATCAGAAGGCTGACAGGCTTAGTACCTCAGTCTTCTGCAAAACTGGCTAATGTTCAAAAGCACAAGGAAAATGTCATAGTGTTCTTGCAGATCTAAATGCTTACACTTTTTCCTCCTGAAAACTTGCTTTCTGGGATGCATGTAAGAACACCAGTGGTCAGATTAGGGGGTGTTTGTCTGTAGTACAGTAGTTAGTGCCTTGCTGCTTGGACCCTGCTACTTGAGCCCAAAAAAATCTAAGACTTGATTTTTAAATTAGGTGGTGTCTCATGCTTTAATAATCTGTACAATTTAATATTTTGCCAAGAGGCATTTCTTCTCAAAGCTGTCCAATTCAGTGATGTATATTTTAGAAGAAGGGCTTGACCTTTGAACAGACAGTAGTATGTATAGAGGGTGTGTTTTCTGTTTAAGGTCATGCACATGGTTGGCAAAACCAGTAGTAATAAGGAATTCAGTGACCTGTCTGCCAGAGTCAATTCTGTCTGTGGCCCTCTGGAAAAATAATACTCACCTGCACTGCTTATGGAGTCTGTATCACGTTTTTGTTCACTGTAAAGGAAACCTAGAATGGTTCATTTCTAGTTTCAGTGAAATGCTCTTCCAGCTCCTTCCCATAGGTCTTGGTTTCTTCCACTCTTCACCAGCCCTGTACAGTGGACAAATGGAACAGTAACAGTTACATTCAGAGCTCTAGTGAGCATCTGTTACAATTGAAATTAGAATCTATGCCTGGATAAGCATTTGAAAAAAATTTCACTGAAAGCTGATTGTGCTCCAGATTTGTATTTATGTTACAATTTTTTTAATAGTTGCTTTTCTGTATCACCTGATTTTTCTCCCACCGTTTTTCTGGTTTTCCTTGTTCAAGCAAAGCTCTGCCTTTTTCTTACTAACATTGTTCTCTGAGTCTGTTTTATGAGTGTTAAAACAGCTGGTGATAAATGAATGTTTTTGGAAGCTTTACACTTCTGCTTCCCACCACTGTTATGCCTTTAATATTAAATTTTGCTCTCTTAAGTGGTTTATAAATTGCTACAGTAGGTAAGAAATGGATATAGGAAGTAGGGTGTATTGTCTTGCCTCGTATTTTGCAAGAGACTTAGAGTATCTCGATTTCTGCAGTCAGTTGATGAGGTGGACAACCTGGGTTTTTAGGACACTTTCATTCTGGTATCTTTCACTGAATGTTCCTGTGTTTAAGTAGCTGGTATTTAGGTCATAGTAATACTTACTTTTAATGAAGGAAACTCTCCTAAATTAATCCTGGACGGATTGTACCAGAATCCCCTCCTGCCTGTCCTTTATTAGTAAGCCTTACTCTGAAAACTGAGTATTTTCCAGTAAGACCTAGGTTGAGCATTGAAGGCAGAGTGGGTGAGAGTACCCGTGCTACTGCCATGTCCCATTCGGGAAATGGTGAAGAACAGCAGTAGAAGCAGCGCAGTGATCAAGACCTGCTTGTACTGGAGAAGCTAATTTCTGCCCTAGCCATGATGGATGCATAGCTAATGCCACATTCACTAGCCTTTTGGTTGGCTAGGTCATCAGAAGGATTACTGGATGACAGAAAAGGTGTATGATTACTGCACAAATGCATTGTGTTGGTAAATAGGTAATGGCAAATCAGTTGGAAAGGCACAGTTTTTCATCTTTTGTCTTTTTTAGTCATGAGCTAAAATTCTGAGCTGCTTCTAGAAGCTAATTCTAACAAACACCAAATAAAATCATATTTTCAAGTTGTGGAAGGGTGTAAGAGAGTAAATGAGGATTTTTCTGGGTTTATGACATAATGAAGAGCAAGTGCTGTCAGAATTGGTTTGTCTCATGCTAGTCTGAAGTTTTATTTTTAATGTTAATATTTCACATGATTTGTGTGCTCACGTGCTTGCTCACTCTCTCAAAAAAAGGCAGCTGATGACTGTTGGAGCCATTAATCTTTTAAAAGATTTTTTTTACTTTTGACTGTAGAAACTAAAGCCCTCCCCCAGTAGTGCTTTTAACTAGTTTCTTTTTAAACAATTTTACCATTCAGCAACCTCACATGGGAAAAAGCTTATAAGAAGAAATGGGCCACCAAACCCATTAATAGGACACTTTCAAATAGATGTGAAAATACTGCATTTTGTTCAGAAAGTTGATGATTAAATACACTTTTTCCAAGAAGTGTTACCAACAAATTTAAGTTGCTTGTGTCCTTTTATATCAAACTACTTTTGCTTCATGGCATAGCAAAAAAGCCTCTACTAAATATCTTAATGTCTAAGAAAAAAACCCCATCAGTATCTATTTTAAGATTCAGAAATACCAAGTTTATTTTAAAAATCAGCTCAAGGAATTAATAAATATGTGATAGGAACTAGAATTCATTCACAGTAAAAATAAAATTAGAAAAGTGAAGCAGACCTGATTTGTGAGTTGAGTCAAGACCACTTCAGTTTTAGATGTTGATATTTTGTGGTGGCTTTCACTTTTAAAAAAAATCTCCACTTTAGGTAACTGGGATTCATTTGTCTTAGTGTGATAGAATCATAGGGCACAATGAAAAAACTCCCAAGTTATCTCAGTTATGCGCACGTTAATAGCTGCTGGAGAAAGGTCATGAAGGTGTATTTTTTTGTGCTCAATTAGACCATTCTGTTGTAGCATTCTTTTATCTGTCTCATTTCATGTTGTGGTTTACTTCATATAAACCATAGTATATTGGAGAAGGCACTGCCTTTGATTACAAAACCTTCTCATGCAAATTGTTATCAATTTTTTCTTTCTATTTAGAGAGAAATCAATAGAAACTGCCTTGTTTAGATAATTTGCCCCAGTTAGGATTGCTCCTTGTTAGAAACAGTGAGTATGGGTGGTGCCCTGCCACTGCCACTGTGTGTCACTGCAGGCCTCTATCGCTGTGCAGTGCTGAGAATTCCAGCATCGTTGGGCAGAATTCCCTTCTGCAGCTTCTGTTATGGCTTTTTTTCCCCTCTTTCTTTTCTTTCCCCTTCCCCCCCCTTTTTTTTTTTTTGCATGAGGGGGCTGCTGGAGGAGGGGTGCAAGTTTGTCCCTGCCCCTTATGCTCCTTTAAACAGAATCAGCAGGGAATTACTTAGAGGTTGTATAGCACATACCTCCAGTTCATTTATATAAATTACATATTAATTGCATTTGTTCTTCATCTGTCTTTTGCCTTGCAGACCAGAATCTGTAGAAGCTAGCCCTGTGGTAGTTGAAAAATCGAACAGTTATCCGCACCAGTTGTATACCAGCAGCTCGCATTCACACAGTTACATTGGTTTGCCCTATGCAGTAAGTTTTGTGCTAAGTATTCTGTGCAAAATATATTATGTAAAAGTCGGCTGTTTTTATCTGGAAAAGCTGATTCATGGTTGTATTTCTGTATCTTATTGGGAGTTGGGTAAGTTGGCTAAAAGTGGTCGATTAGAAGCAGAATACAGAACATTAGTGCACTTAAATGTATGGCATAGTTGAAAAGTTAGAAAATAAGATTGAATTGTGACATAAATGAAATTTTAACCTTTTACTAAAAAAATAAGAAACCTGAAGTTCTTTGCCAAATGAATTCTTACATTTTGGCTTGAATAACCATCAGTGTATGAGCATTTACAATAACTTTCCTTTTAACAAAATTCTAGGACCATAACTATGGTGCTCGGCCTCCTCCAACGCCTCCAGCTTCTCCTCCTCCATCAGTGCTTATAAGCAAGAATGAAGTAGGCATATTTACCACTCCCAACTTCGATGAAACCTCCAGTGCTACTACCATCAGTACATCAGAGGATGGAAGCTATGGAACGGATATTACCAGATGCATTTGTGGCTTTACACATGATGATGGATATATGATCTGTTGTGACAAATGCAGGTAATGAGTATTAAAATAACTTAAAAAGTAAAAATTACTTGAAACTTCAGGCGTCACTGAAAGTAAATGTAACTAAATTGTGTTTTAATTACTCTGAGTCACAAGAAATTTCCTTCCGTCAGAAAAGTGCTTGAAGGTTGTGTGGTTTTCTTAAAGGCAAGGTAGTCAGTTAAGGCCAGTGAGTATTTTATAATTTATTCCAGTCAGTCTTGACTACTCATTAAGTTGGTCATGCCTTTACTTGTGCATTGCTGCTTAGTAAGGTTATAGCTTTTTTCCCCTCTAAAAAGGATGTCTGTGGTACTCCGTCCCAAGTTATTTGTTAGTATGGTAAAATAAAGAGCTCGGCATTACTTAATCTGCATGTACTGAGTAATAAAGATCTTGGTGAATTATGTATATGTAAATCAGAGAACTTGAAGGATGCAAAATAATGTGAAAGAAACTTCTCAAATACTGGTTTACCTGCACATTATCTTTCTGGTAACTCTAATTTTCAAAGGATTTTGTTAACAAGTATGAGAAGACTAACCTGGATTCTTATTGGAGAAGCTGAAGTTCAATGTTTAGACTTCTGAGTTATGCTTAAGTGCCTACTTGATCATAGTATAATGAGAGACTGCTATTAAGTACTTGCAAAAATAAACTTAGAAATTTTTAGAGGTGATATACTTAACAGAAGACAAATCTCGTGTTTCTACTCAATATTAGGCTGTATTTTTACATTCAGTATGGTTAATGAATGCTGCTGAATTTCTTAGATCTTTGTGTATTTATAAAATTATAGCTAATTAGAATATTCATTTGAGCTTCATTCTTCTGTCTGCTTATGTAACAAGCTTGTTAATAATTTCTGATGGTCCTTGATTCTGATTATCTTACTCCTTCTTTTGAAATGTATTAAGTTTTTCCAACAGTGGAGTTGTAGGCCATCACCATTTAGGTAGAGGTTTTTTTCCTTTGGAGATTTTCTCTGAGGAATTTGTGAATTCGCCACAACTCTTTCCAAGTGGGAAGATAACTATTTTTGTGTCCCTCATCCTTCTAGCAGTGTAGGGATGAGTATAAACTACTGTTGTAGGTTACCCTTCAGTCTACCAAGCAGTCTCTCTTCCCTGACTCTGGGAAGCAGTTAAAGCTCTTCCTGTGCTGCACAACAGTACTACCAGTTTATAACAGTCTGTATAAAAATGTGTATTTATTTTTCTCTGAAAATATATAAGGAAATCAAACCATGTCTTTGTGTATATTTCTATAGATAAAAATACTTTATGTACCTGTTTCTAAAAGGAAGTTGAATCCTTTTGTTTAAAACCAAACCACTTGTTGATATGTAAAGTGTAATTCTTGTTGCTGAGGTTATTTGTCTCTGTCTTGTTCTGTATTGTGATAATTCACCATTTTATTTCTGATGTTAGAGAAAAATTTCCAAGAGAAAATGAGTCCGTTAGCAGAGTGGTGGCAAAGGCAGTGATTGAGAGATGTAGTTTTAGGCAGTATTTGAAGCTGCATAAAGATAACAAAAAAAGAAGGAATGGCTTACTTTCTTTGTGTATTGTGCACACAGTTTTTAAAATCATACATTAAAGTTGGTGTTTTGTTTTGCTGTTTTCATAGTGTCTGGCAGCACATTGACTGCATGGGGATTGACAGACAGCATATTCCTGACATATATCTGTGTGAACGTTGCCAACCCAGGTACGTAGTTTTGTTGATTTTGAGCTTCTTCTAAAACGGAATGGAACAGTGCACAACTGTTTAGTTTCTTTTCTAAGTATCTGAACCTTGTTAGTTTACTGTTTATTCTGTAATAGTCAGTGGGAAATGCTAGAGGTCTGTTTTACTATTTGGTGTGCTGATTTACTTTCTAATTTCAGGAGTTTAGATAAAGAAAGAGCAGTGCTGTTGCAACGAAGGAAAAGGGAAAATATGTCAGGTGAGTAAAACTTAAAACTCTTTCCTTAGTAAAGGTCATAAAATAAGTATAAATAAAGTGTATAGACTTAAGAGTGTATACACAGTTCACACAGTTTTGACAGCCTTCAGCATGTAAGGTTCAGTAAATCAATGCCTTTTACATGACTGTATTGTTAGAAGGTAATTTCACATCAGAATTGTTGTAGTTCCATGTGTTTTATTAATGGCTTTCAGCGCTGCCTTTTTTTTTTTTTTTTTTTTAGTAGCAGTGTGGAATATTTCAATCTGTTGAACAATGTTCAAGTTTCATAATAGCAACGTTGCTTTTATCATAACTGGAACTACTTTGAGTAAGGTGCTGGAGATAAGAAGAGAGTTTCTAAGTTACTTTCTTTCTGGAAAAAAGTTTCAGGAGGAAACCTTAATTCTGATTTGTTGGATGTAGATTGGGGGAGTGTCTTGGTATGGTTCTGGGTTTGTTTGGACAGTGGGAAAAGTTGCTAAACAGGTAATTCGATGTAGGTAATAAAGATATTTTGAGGGTTTTTTGCATTTGATAATCAGGTGACATGTAGTGCAAGTACCCATTTCAGTCTATGTATTTTATGAAAGTAGTTCTTGTACCAATTCACATGATTTCAAAACTTACCTGGCCTGACTTGTCAGGAGTTCTGTCTGGCCATTACCAAAATGTATTGTAGAATTCTTGATTGACAGGTGGTACTTTCAAGCTCTGTTACAAAAGTAATAATTTGGGAGGTCATCCTCCTAAATGTAACATGTTTTACTTTCAGATCGTGTCTCTGAAGTAGTGGAGTGTGAATGTGTGTTTTAAGATTTCTTTTAAAAATACTATGTAGGTAAGGTCCTACTGCCCACTTACATGCCTTCCGAAAATCTGCGGGGATGTGTGACAACTGTGCTTCTTGGTGCAGTTGACACTTTGTGTTGTCTGGTACTAAGTTGCCTGAAGTCCCTTGAAGGCAATAATGACCTACTTACAAAATCGCAGTCCTTTTGTGTTTTGTCTCTTTTAATTTTAACAAAACCAAACTTATTTTATAAAGTTTTGGTTGGCCTACTAGGTCAACCAAATTTAAATTCTAAAAATTTTTAGAATTTAGAATTATTTTTGCTGATTCTATTGAAGTAGAACAAGTAGCTTTATTCACTTGGCATTAGTGAGTTCACTGAGTGATATGATAATGCTGTGAGGTTGAACTTGAATTTTCATACAGGATAGGGGAAGTTGATGATCTGAGCTATTTAATCTCTTGGGATTTGTAGGCGCACTATCTGATCATTTACTGTAAACTTATGGAAAGAGAGAGATTAAAAATCTTAAGAGGAGCTGACAAGATCTTACCTTTGAAGTTAGTGTTTAACCCTCCTTAGTCTTGATGATCTGTGTTCTGAATCTGTTACATGTGTTCAATGGGAAAGGAGATACTAAATGGTAAAGCAAAAATATCAAAACAGAATTAAAAAGAAAGGCAAATTCTGGTCCTCTTTAGTCTAAGTGCAGTATTGGTTACTATGATTTGTAATGCATAACTTGAATGTACGTGCTTACACCTCTTCCATTTAGCTTGGTTAAATGTACTTTACGATGACTGCTGTACAGTTCAGTTGGACTTACTGATTTTGGGTGTAAACTATGTGAGACATCAGTAAAGTGAGCAGTTTTCATAGATGATTTCAAGTAGGAAAAGCACAAGTGGCATTCAATTTGAATGGATCTTTTCAATATTCAAGAGGAGTAGAATGTTACTTGTAACTTAGTTTTTACTAAGGTACAGGTGTTTGATAAAAGGTAAGATTGCCTTATTTGGATGCTCTTTGATTAGTAAGTGTGTGTGTGTGTGTGT
>VZTX01008255.1:785206-860119 GCA_013400915.1 Pardalotus punctatus
AAGGATATATATATATATATATATATATATATAAAAAGAGGGCTTTTCATTTAGATACGAGAATTCTTTACAGTATAAGGTTTTTATTGTAAATATTTCTGAAGAGTTGCTGGCTTAGCTGTGTTTCATCCAAAGGTAAGTAGTGGGGAGAAAGTAGTAGATGAGCTGGTTTGCCTCAAGAAAAGAACTTTTAAGTGAACATTTCATGTGATAGAAAGTTGTGTGTCTTAAACTTCTGTGTAACCACATCACCTTTTTTTCTGGCAACATTTTTAGCCCATTGTTCTTGGGCCTGTGGTTGTCTGAGGTGTTGTTGATTTTGTTTTTGAGAGGGACAGCCAGGTGAGGGGTTCTGTGCCCCCCCTTCCTGGGGAGGGCCTGGCTGCTGAATGCAGTTAAAGCTACTGGACCACATTTCGGGGCATATACACAAACGATAGGGAGTATAGGATTATCATAACATCACCCCAAGACAGGTATAAAAGTCCAAATCCGGTGCGGCTTACTGTGCACTGGGTTACCTACTGTGTTTCAGTGAAGCGAGCACCTTTGTGAAGCCCATACTCAGTTGTGTACTGGATGTTTTGGGTTTGGTTGGTGAGTTTTTCTGGCGGGTTTTTAGTTTTGTTTGTTTTTTGTTTTGTTTTTTTTTAGGATACCGTATATAGATATCTAACTTATACAAGGATGTTACTTTAATCTGTTCGATGCTGTCAGGATCACTTGCTGCTTATGGGTAAATGAATCTGGGCCCTTAACTTGTGAAATTTGAGGAGTTATCTTGCTTCTGACATGCAAACTCAAGATCTCCCCTTAATGTGCTTTACCAAGGCTCCTCAAAGTGCAAGCAGGTTATGTAGGTTAGGAAGGAGTGTCTCAAAACAACTCTATGTAATTATATGTTCAGTTGAGGTAATTACTCTTTACAGTAAGTTAGAGCACAGTGTAGACAACAATACTGAAATGTTGCTTCCCTAAGGAAGACAGTGTTTTGTGGTGTTTAGGGCAAGGGGGAGAAGTGTGTGGCTGTGACATCATGATTCTGTAGGCGCTAGTGTATGGATTACAGACACTGATTTCAGGAGGGCCTGGGGTTTCTATTTCTCAGGCACTGGTTATTCTGCTATCTATTCTTCTTTGATTAGACATTTCTTCTTTTTGTGTGCTTTTATACTCGTTTAGAAAATATCTTCAGCAAAAGATGTAGACAAATTCAGAAAACATCATCAGTTCCTAATTTATGAAGTATAATTGCCTGATAAAGTGCTCAATAGAACAACCAGGATGGTAAAATGGGATTGTTTACTGTGCACAGAAGAATCCTGTTAAGGAATGTTGTGAGCAGGAAAAATCTAGAGTAACCAGTAGCTGGAGTTCTTTATTTAGTAAAGAAGGTTTCAAGAATTAGGACTGCTGAGTGCACTGATTAAAGCAACATCCTTCTGAGATCAGAAGGAATGTTTCCTCTGCTCTCTTGTTAAGTATTTGTAAAGCCTGCTTCTATGCCATTTGAAAAAAAGTTTTGCTTAGTGTGAAGTGTGTTTACTGAAGGCAGAATATTTGGAAAAGCTGCTAAAATCTGAGAGGTCTGTACTGAGCACATGCAAACAGCAGTCTCTTATCTGTGTGCATCATCTCTTCCAATCCTCCCCATCCTTCACAGCCTTTCATCCTGACAGAACTAGGGTAATCCTGTTTCAGGTTGGGATATGCGTTTGTCTGACATAAATGCTGATGTATGCTAAATTTCAGGCTTTGGCCTTTGGGTCTGTGAGAGCACAGCACAAAGAAAAAGTATCTGTCAGTTTGTGTCTGATGGTCTCTTTTCTCTTCCCTGAGTAGCAAAATGTTACTGTTAGGGGATTTGGAGTACAAAAGGCTTATGGCTAAAACGACATGTTTGCCCTGAGAAAAAGGCACTTGACAGTGCAAATTGCAGCTGAAATAGTTGATTATGACTTACGTATGATTAATTAATAGAGCTTCACAAGAAATGCTGGTCAGTCATTAATTTTAATCCCTTCTAGAATACAGTCATCTGAGAGAATCAAAATACCATATTACAAATAAATTCTAAATATAAGTGATTGAGTTAACTGATTTTTTTTTTTTTTTAACCTTTTTTGTTTTGATTCTAATTTTGCTTAAAATTGAGTATGGTCATTAATTCCATTCAAAGAATGGAATTTAATCTGGTACTTTTTCCTTACCTCACATTACAAACATCTCTTAATTACCAGTTTCTCATTGGTCCTTCATTTTCATGCTGTTGCAACTGTTGGTGAATTTTGCATATGAGTGCTCGGAGCGTTTGTCAGTATGAATTTTTGTGTTTTGAAAGCAGATGTAGAGTAACTAGTGAATGTTCTTTCTACAGTACTTGAATATTTACAGAGCATTCTTTGTTTTAAAGATGGGGATACCAGTGCGACAGAGAGTGGTGATGAGGTTCCTGTGGAACTGTATACTGCTTATCAACATACACCAACAACAATTACTTTAACTCCTACAAGAGTTACAAAAGTCAATGATAAGAAGAGGAAAAAAAGTGGAGAGAAAGAACAGAACATAGCAAAATGTAAAAAAGTAAGTGAATGTAATTTCTGTTACTACTCTGGTTTATAAATTGTAGTTACGTGACATTTCTTACCAAGAGACACTAATTTAAAAATCAGGCTATTTTACTACCTTATTTTAGTCTGAAATATGTTACTCTGCGGTAAATTATAGTCTTCCTAGGTGCTCGACCCACATGACCCCTCCTTATTTCAAGTTAATATATCCTGGCTGAGAAATTTCGGTTTTATCATTGAGGTGGAATCTCAACACAGGAATTGCATTTACTGGACCATTTAGATACTTAGAGGTGGGGCAGAACAAGATTTGGGCTACCCAAAGAATTCCTTAAAGGTCTTCTTCATTTGTTGTGCTTTTAAATACAGAAATGTTTGCCATCAGTTGTCCTGATGTAACTCCATGTCCATTTAATTGAGTTGAAATTGTGGGGGAAGTGTGCTGTCAGAAAGTTAGCTGCTAAACTAATTAGATTAAAAAAATACTGACATTGTTCTGTTTAGCTACAGCTGTATAAACAGTATAATATATGTGAAGACAAAATATTTGTGAAGAAGTAAAATACATGGAACTTCCTAAACAAATGGTTTTCATAGTTAATTTCGTTCGCTTGGATGAGAGTTTTGTCCTTTAAAACTTGAAAGTTAGAATTAGTTATTGATGTCTTTTTGGAAATCTTTAGTAAAATGTTTACTTGGAATCAAACAATTCTGAATACAAATCTGTTGCCATGTATTCTTCTGTTACCTCTGATACTTTGGCTTGGATTCTGAAATTCCAAAGAGTCAAGTTGTAATGTGGGGGAAACATAGAGGTGCCTGGCTTCTGTGCACTTAGGTTGGAATGCTGAATTGGTTTTTAAAATACATGTTGTGAGATGTAACCTCTTATTTTCTTGAGATTTCAGCATTGTTGGTTCTGTTGTTTGCATTTTGCATGTTTAATTGAAAGGTTTATAATTCATCAACAGATTTTGAATTCCTTAAGAGATTTTGTATTTCCTCCAATGAATATAAATACCTAATTTTATTCCAGGCATTTCGAGAAGGATCCAGGAAATCTTCACGAGTAAAGGTAACGTGATTTTGTTTGGGGTTTGTTTCAAACCTTAACTGTACATTACTTAAATAATAAGCATCAGGAGTGTAATTGGGGCTATACACTAAGTACTACAATATTCTCTTCTTGGTAACTAATGTATTACATATGATTACAGTGATTTTAAATTAAGGTATGAGCACTACATCTTTGTCCTCCGCAGTTAACTGAAATAATTAGTGCAAATTTTTATTTCAAAAATAGGTGATTTTCAAGAGCTAGTGGATGAATTGGGGCACATTTGTGCTATGCAAGGGAGTAAAATTGAGTGAACACCTCATTCAAACTTAGTGGCTCCAGCTTTTCATAACTTTTAAGCAGCAAAATGATGAAATGGCTGTAACACATTTGAAAGCTAAGTTAGTGATTCTTCTCTGTCAAACCTCCATCTCTATACCTGGTGGGACTCCTGTGTATCTGGTGTGATTTTACTCACTGGTGCTGGCATAGTCTGAGGGAATCGTATTGGGATGTCTGCTTTGTAAGATCTAAGTGTTTACAGCGTCTTTAAATTTTCTGGGAGAAAAAAATATGCATGGTGTGAGAACTAGGTATTTCCATGGTTCATTCATCCTTGATATATATAAAAACAAGTGGGATGCAATTTACACTTCAAATGTATAAGATGTGACTTGCGAACGGTGAAGACGGAATTGGGGAAGAAAAATCTCTAATTTTGTGGGGGTTTTTTAATATGGTGCTTGTAAGGTTCCATTGTTTTTTCATGGTTGTCTTAGCATCACACCTTTTTTAATGCTGTTTGTGTGTGTGGTTTTCTTCATGCACAAAAGAAATGTAAACAGGTAATTTGAATTGCTGAACTACTTGTGTTTTATTAATGTTTAATAGTGTCTCTGCTCAGGTGGATAGAAAAGGGAGCGTTGGCTGGCTGCTGCTGTCCGTAAGGAGCTTTGGTTGGCTGCAGCCTGGCTGCTGCTTGTGAGGTCTGGAGGTACAATGGCACTTTCTTTAAAAGTGAAAGGATCTGAAGCACTGCAGAAGAAAATTGTATAGTGAGGAGCAGATAAGGAGGGAAAAACTTTATGTGCAAAGCCTGTAACATTAGAGTCAGAAACTTAACGTAGCAGGTGTACAATCAGTAAAGTTTAGTAAGTTATGCAGCGGAAGAAAAGATATAGCATGATCTTTGAAGTTGAAAGGGGAAAATCAAGTCTGTATTACAGGATAAAAGCTGGAGTTCTCTGTATTTACATATGTTCACAGAAGTTGAGTGGGCAGGGAGATCTGACCCTCCAGCTCCTGCACTTCGATTTGTGATGCAGTGCAGTTGTGGGAGGAAACAATGTCACTCTCCATTCTCATCCCACTAAGAGCGGGAATTGCTGTTGAGGAGGGAAAGTATTCCTGAACTTGGGTGATATTTACTAAATAATAAAATTCTTGAAAGGACAAATGTAATGTGACTGAATTTAACTCACTGTTTTTAAGTAATGCAAAGTTTTATACCAGACTTGCTAAAAATCCCAAACTTTAAATCAATGGCATAACTTTGCCCATCATTTTTTGTCTTGTTGTAGAATTGGTTTTTTTATTTTAATATCTTACCTTCTAATATCTGTTCACTTACTTTAATTTTTAGGGCTCAGCTCCAGAGATTGATCCTACTGACAGTTCGAACTTCGGGTGGGAAACTAAAATCAAGGCATGGATGGATCGTTATGAAGAAGCAAATAATAACCAATATAGTGAAGGTGTCCAGAGGGAGGCACAAAAAATAGCTCTCAGATTAGGCAATGGAAATGACAAAAAAGAAGTCAGCACCAGCAATCTGATTTTCAAACCTCCAGTAGAGGTAATGAGTTGTGCCTTGTTGTATTACTGCATGCTGTGTTTGTGCCATGACATTAGATGCCTTAAAAAAAAAACCAACCAACCCAAAAAAAAAAAAACAACAACAAAAAAAACCAGAAACAAAACCCGTAAAAGCACCTAGGGACTTCATACTGACTTTCTGTTCATTGTCTCACCAGATCTAAGCATCAGAAGTTTAACATATTTTTCAGAACTTGTAATTGATTTTTATGCATTCTGTTCCACCCCTGGTTGTGTTTACGCTTGTATATCATTTATCCTAAAAAGTAGCTAAGGTGTTAGTCTGAGCCTGAACGTTGGATTGTCCTTAGACTGTCTTTTGACACACAGTCAGCTTTAGTCATACTTGCTGCAGTTTCTCTCTGAGGGATATCTGGAGTAGTTAGAGTAGAAAGAATCATTGAAGCCAATTTTTTTTTCCCCCTACTATGTGTATCAAGATGTTCATTGTCTACATTTTTCTTAAGGTGTGGTAAGTGTTCTGGATGTTCATGGGTGGTGTTTCTGATACTAAATTTTTTTAAACTTACGATCCTGTGATTTCTAGTTCATGAAGAAATTGTGAATTGTCTTTTTTTAGCCTTACTTACCAGTAACTTACCAGAGCCATATAAAAGACTTAGCATTTTGTAGCAGAACTCTTGAGGAGTAAGTTACTGTAGCAGATTAATGGAAGCATCTTTGCTTCTTTTTCTCAAAGACCATCATGGCATATGGGACACCCTCCTTAGAGGAATATCCCTACTTACAGAGCCTTTTGCCTACATAGAGGCTACTTCCTTTTTGATTGGTGATGACAGTTATGAGAGGTGTGAGTTCACTAATTGCCAGGGTATGTATTTGGTTTTTAATTAAAAGCCATCCTTCCATCTAAAGATAAGAAAATTAATTTGGAAGCTCTCTCAGGATTCTTTTTTTTTTTTTTAATTTAAATTATTATTATGTTATTTTCCTGTTCTGTTTTTCCTTGAATGGGTTGTGAATGTTGTTTTATGTCTGCACGTTCTGTTTTGTTTGAAGGAATTGAAGCCTTTTGAAAGTGTTGTGTAAAACAGTGCAGCAATTCATCCTAGTTGTGGTGAGAGTTAAGTGCACTAAAGGCTATAGTACTTGAATTGTGAGAACGAATATGTTGGTTTCCAGCCATATCCTGGAGAACTAGGGCTAAAGCATTCCTTGTATCTAAATTGATAACTAGTAGCATCGGTAGGGGAGCAGGACAGCTTGGTCAGTTCAGTCTGGAGATTTAATTACAAAAAGGAGGGGCTTTTCAGTTCATATAAAATTGTTTAGTAGATGTGAAAGTGTAATCTGCTGTTAATAATAATGAAAAAATGGTAGAAAGTGAAAATTCATAAATGAATCTATGTCTTTACAGAGTTATGTGCAAAAAAACAAGAAAATTTTAAAGGCTGCCAAAGACTTGCCTCCCGATGCACTTATTATTGAATACAGAGGAAAGTTCATGCTGAGAGAACAATTTGAAGCTAATGGATATTTCTTTAAAAGGTTTGTTCATTCCTAATATTTTAATAAAATAACTGTTAAAATGTTGTTTGCCAAACTGTTGATTCATGTACAAATGGGTCTTAGTTACCAGCAGTGTCTTGCATTTTACTTTATCTGATTAAAAGTCATGACAGCTGGAATGTTGTCTCCCCCTTTCTTTTCTGGGTATCCTTACAGATTTGTTCAGGATCTAGTTTTGTCTTTCTTTGTTCTTCCCTTGTCATGGGATTCCTGCATTCTCAGTTGGGTAGTTGTGCACCTTAAACCAGGAAACAGACAGGTTCTACCATCCTAAAATAATTGATAATGTAATGGTAAAGGCTTTATCTTTTGTGAGAGGAATGGATTTTAAGTCCATCAGGCTGAGAATGAAATTGGAAACAGATGCGCCTGGGGCCATTTTACTGCCAGAATTCCCTAGTTGCTTAGTTTACTGAGATGTGTGTGACTGCTTCCATCTTCCTGTGGATTGTTTTCCATGCTGCCACTAACTGCATGGACTCACCTACTTGGGAATTTGCAAGAGGCTTGTTGGAGGATATAGAACATACACCTTTTGTTCAGTAAAGATAGAAGGGTTCCCTGGCACTTGGAATAGCAGAGCTTAAAGCTTGTCTTCACAAAGTATTTGGATTCCCCTTTCCTTCAGGAGGATTGGTGCTAGTCATGCTGCAGGTGTTAGTCAGGGATATGGATGTCTTACTTTTTATAAAATTATTCTGTGTGGCATATAAATTTGTGAGTTTTGCTTTGGTATCTGTGATGAGAAAGGTTTAAGAAATTTGAAAAACCTTAACTTTGTCTTCCACATCTAGTGCTTGCTATGTTAGTGGTCTCCCTGTAGATCCTATACAGATGATACAGGGTTGTAACTCCATCTTGAGGTATTCTGAGAATATGTTTGGGGAGTGTACCAGTTAAAATCATGAAGCTTAAATATAAACATGTCATTCTTAGATTAACCTCCAGAAACCTCCAATATTGTGCCATGCATCATGGTACAAAGAATACTAATACAAATAAGCACTATTTAGCATATTTTAAAATTACAAAATTCCTGATTTTCTCGTGTGTTTTTTAGGCCATACCCATTTGTTTTGTTTTACTCCAAATTCCATGGGCTAGAAATGTGTGTTGATGCAAGGACTTTTGGAAATGAAGCTCGATTCATCAGGCGTTCATGTACACCAAATGCAGAGGTGAGCACATTTAGAATGTTAAATTAGGTTTTACTTACTTTAGAAATCTCCTTTTCATTGAATTCCTGATAATTTGAGCAATCCCTACAATTTTTATACAACTACTTGAAAGTAATTTATGATAATATAATAACATTCTCTTGACTGTAGGTGAGGCATGTAATTGAAGATGGAACAATTCATCTTTATATTTACTCCATCCATAACATTCCAAAGGGAGCAGAGATTACCATAGCATTTGATTTTGATTATGGAAATTGGTAAGTATTTGAGAACACTATTCTGAAATGCAACTAATGCTCATTAAGTTACTCTGCAATTCAGAATGGCTTTGGTTTTGTATCATTTAGTTTCTTGCATGCGTTAATAACACAAGGGTCCTTAGACCGTGGGCAGAGTTGTGTATTTTTATTACTGCATTTCTGTGGTCTGCTCTTAAGCCAGCTTGGGTGCAGTGCTGTGCAGACATGCTTTTGCCACTTGACTTGAACTATGTATGACCGCAAAGTATGTGTGGTAATGAGCATGGGTTCAGACTATCTCAAGATAACCTGCACTGCTAGGAGCTGTAGACATATTCTTAAAAATAGTTGTGTGTAGTACCTGTAGCTGACAGCCTGTTTCAGTTGAACATGTTTGAATAGCATTTCCTGTGTATCCAAGTGGAGCTTAAAATAGTGCAAAGTGACTCTGAGTTAGGTGTACTTGTGCTGTAAATTGTCTACCATCTTTGCATATAGAACAAACTCTGACTTCCGTGCATCTGTTCGTTTGTGTTGGTTACACTTCCACCTAGGATTACACTCAGATTTTAGATGTCTGTTGTCTTTCAAGCAAATACTAACCTTGAATTTAAAACAATTCCATGTGGCAAAGCTACAGTAGCCAAAACTTCTTTTAACTGGTAGATAATGTTGTTGAGTTGCCAAAAGCGTTGTATATTGTGGTGAAAACTTCAGTCACCTGCATTTTAACATGGTTGGTTTGCATTATAGCAGATGTTTAATGTGAAATATCAGTGATTTAGGATTGAAGGGTCTCATTGCTGTACAACCTAATTAAATATGTCTTCTTGCATTTAATTACTTGCAGTAAATACAAAGTGGATTGTGCTTGCCTCAAAGAAAATCCTGAGTGTCCAGTTCTCAGACGTTCTGAGCCTACAGAAAACATCAATACTGGATATGAAACTAGAAGGAAAAAGGGAAAGAAAGAAAAAGATGTTTCAAGAGAAAAGGAGACTCAAAATCAGAACATCACATTGGATTGTGAAGGAGCAGCCACCAAAATGAAAATTGCAGATAATAAACAGAGGAAGCTCTCTCCCCTCAGGCTGTCCATTTCTAATAATCAGGTACAGACACAAAGATGCTCATAAAGAAAAGCTTTTAAATAAAAATACTCTCCTTTTATAGCTACTGAAGGAATTTTAACAAGTCACTGAGAAGTGATGTGGAGATTTATCAAAAATGAGAATGATGGATAAGCTATTTAGAATTTTACATGTTATTTTCAGTTTTCCTTAATATTTGGTTGCAATTAAAGCTATTTTGGTTCCCATATCAGTTCTGACTATACTTTTTTCTCTGAATGTATTTGTGACTCTCTAATATGAGGACCTCATGTTATGCTTTCAGGAGCTCCCAGTCCATCCTGAAGTGCCTTTTGGTTAAATGTTACTCAGTACTATTTTAAATGTAGCAGTAAGTAACCCTGCTCTTAAAGCAGAACTCTAACCCAGAATGTGACTGTTGACTGTAGCTCCATTTTTAATAGAGTTCTGCAGCTCCATGTTCAATTCAGTTGGGAGGAGGAAGGTGTGTTTTGAAGCTAAATGTGTAGGTAGTATGGTAAAGCTAGCCGGTAATGTACCGGGATAGTAAATTTTAAATTAGTCTTTTTTTGAATGTGTCAGTTTGAAAGAACTACTGGGAGGGGTCCATGATGTAAATTACTAATTTTGCAGAGCAGCTATTGAAAGATAACTATTTAACGTGATTAGATTGTTACCTTAGTAACTGTCTATATTTTTTCATCTTGGGGGTGTTGATGATGATTTTTTTTCTTATATGATGGCTTTTGATGATGATTTAGGGGAGAGAAAAGGGAGTTATTCTGGGAGGTAACAATTTCTAGTCCTCTTAACATAATTTTAGGACTGGAGGAAATAAGGTAAAAATGAGCATATTGACACCCAGTTTTCCTAAGATAATAATTTGTTCTGCAGTGTTAGTAGCTGAATAGTTTAAAAATGCTTGGAAGTCCAGAAGGCATGCATGTGAATTGCAAATTATGATTTCCAGGGAAGCAATATCGAAACTTTAAGTGATTTTTGATTTGTGTTTTGCATCATGTTTTTAAGAAGTGGTAACTGGTATAGGGAACCTTCTCCTGATGTTTTAATGTGATATACTGTGCTTATGTAGAACAGTCACAAGAGAACTTGTACTGTTTTTCGAAACAGAAGAGTAGGAATTTTGGGAAGACTAAAGCTGTTAAAAGGACATTTACATTTTCCCATACACTTTCTTTACTTAAGCATCATATATGTCAGCCCAGGAAAAAAGCTACTAATTGACTGCTTTCTATGTTTAGATACATATTTTAAGACAAACTTTAAGTCTTTGTCTAGTCTTCTGTGTAAATGAAATTGCATATAGGACTAGTGAACACTTAATTCGTTTCATACTTACGCTTTCATGCTTGTTTTTTTTTCTTTCAAAACAGAAAACCATTGTTAGTTATGTAACTTTCATGTTTCCATATGATATGGCACTGTCATTAGATTATATAGTGGGTCCTTAAATGGTAAATGGGACTTCAGTTGAATACACTTCTGAGCTGAGAAAAACTTCTGTGTAATTGTTAACATCTACTTTGGCATTCATTCTCTTTCACTAAAACTAAGGCTGTTTTTTTAATGGGTGAATAAAATAAAACTCCTGAATATTTAATGGATTATAAAGTGGTTAGAGCAGTGGCCATTGTCAGTGGCCAAAAGTTTCATTTTGTTTTAATTCTGATACTTCTTTTGCCTTGGTGGGATGAGGGAGTAGAGATGGAACACTTTCATCCTGATTTATTGGTTTGGTTACTTTTGATGTAGTGGTCTGAGGATTCTTAGTTCAGTGTAGTTTTTAGTTTACCCTAGTTTGCAAGAGGAGTAGAACTTCTGTAAAACAGTCATTTCCATCTTCCAGGAGCCAGATTTTATTGATGATATAGAAGAAAAAACTCCCATTAGCAACGAAGTAGAAATGGAATCAGAGGAGCAGATTGCAGAAAGGAAAAGGAAGATGGTAAGTTGGGATGCAAGTAACTGCCTAAAAGCATCAGTAAGGCTTAGTGACACCTGCTCTTCCCCTGCTAATTGCTGCCTTTTTGTGGGCTTGTAGAGTCTGAGCATGTGCGAAGTCAAATCCTTACATGAACTTATCCTTAAAATGCAAGGCTTGATATTTGAGAACACTTCATCTGGCTTCATCACTGCTTTCTGACAAAAATCTGATTTTATCTTCAGTTGTGTATAATTTTTTCAGTGCCTTTAGATGATTTCTGCAGTGTCTTTTTAAGATCTAATTATTTGCTCTTTATTATTGCTTGTTATTTGGAATGACCGTTTTTATACATAGCATTGGGAATCAAGATTTTTGCCTATTTGATTATAGTTCCCAACTTTTTTAAAAGTCTCAGAAATCCTAATTTTCAGAGTTCGGCAGAACAGTGTTAAAAAAAGTAGCATTTTAAAATAGGCTTTTTTGTTGTTAAGTATTCAAAAAAATTAGCAAGTTATTAAATCCAAAGCAGGATTCTCTTGTTTGTCAGGGCTGGTATGGATGCAAGCCCCTCTTCAGGAGTCCAGTATTTGCAGTGATGGTAACATTTCCCGTTAGTTGGTCCTTCTGGTGAACTTGATCTTCATGTCAAACATACGTTGAACATATTTTGAAGTGCTTAAAAAAAACCAGGAGGAAGAGTAATTACGTATTTATATATATGAAAGGTTATGACTGAAATTGATAATGATTATTGTTAAATCCATCAGACAAGAGAAGAACGGAAAATGGAAGCTATCCTGCAAGCTTTTGCCAGACTAGAAAAAAGAGAAAAAAGAAGAGAACAGGCTTTGGAAAGAATCAGCACAGCAAAAACTGAGGTTAAATCAGAATGCAAGGAAGCACAGATTCTCAATGATGCTGAATTTATTCAGGTAGTTATCTGGAGTTTTATTTTAAAGCTAACTTTTAACATTGCATATTTTGTCACTTTGGATGTTGAGCTGCACATTAAGATGTATGCATTTTTTTTCTCCTCTGAACTCAGATATATTTGACCAAAATGCACGTGGTTGTTTGACATTATATTATATTAGCTCCTAAATTTTTTTCCAAATAAGATAATGTATAGAATTCTTTAACGAAGAATTTCAGTTACATGAATTTTTGCAAACATGCACACGCACACCCCCCACACATCCCCACTGTGTAATTCAGTCTGTCTTTGAAGTTCAGGATAGAAGCATTTACTGATGTTGACTTTAGCTACAGGAGGTGATATTCCTTAGGTACCCTCTGTAACCAGTGGAGAACAATTAGTTTCTTCAGTGTTTTTTTCAGTAACACATTATATTATAATCCTCCTTTTATTTTAAAGGAAATGAGTTATTAAAGCATATTTTTTTCTGAGTCTTGCAGGTAATACTAAATGTTTTATTAACAGTTTTTAACTCTGTTGTTGCTGGATGCTTCTTAGTTTGCAGATACTCATATAATGATTCTCAGTTCAGGTTGTTTCCTTGAGGAATTTGTGTCAGCATTCTGTTAAGTACCTTCTGTGACAGTGCTAAACACCTAGTAAACTATAAATTGCAAAGGTAATGTTGGACTGAAAGACATCATGATATAAGCAGTTGATTTTTAGGTTACGGATGAATCAATGTGGTATATCAGTTCTTAAACAAATCTGTTCCGATCTGACCAGTGATGGGTGTGTTTAAATACCCTCCTGACGAAACAGCAGGTGCTTGGGAGGAAGCTACAGGAAATCCTGTCATTTGCCTTCAGGAAGGAGAGAAGTATTGTAGTTTTGACAATAAAAATCAGATTGAGGCTTTTTGGGCCTGTAAAAGAAGAGGGAAGTGAAATTTTTTTCTAAGAAAAGATAGGTAGCTCTAAATGTGTGGGGGATCTGTTGACTAGATTTCTACCTTGTCCCAGGAACCGGCAAAAGAAGAAGCTGCTACCAAGCCCACCCCAGCCAAAGTTAATAGAGCTAAACAGAGAAAAAGCTTCTCCCGGAGTAGAACTCACATTGGCCAGCAGCGCAGGCGGCACAGGACTGTCAGCATGTGTTCAGATATCCAGCCCTCCTCTCCTGACGTCGAAGTAACTTCACAGCATAACGAAACTGAGAATGCAGCACTGGTAGCTGAGCCTGAAACAGAAACTGTTGTTACAGAAATGGTTACTGAAACAGAAGCTCCAGCACTTAGTAAATGCCCTACTAAGTATCCTAAAACAAAGAAGGTAAGTCTCTTGAGTGATAGAGAAAAGGTGGACTTTAACAGAGTTTAAAAAAAAATATATGCTCCTTCATCAGTATGCAACTGCATGTTTGTTTTTTTTTTTTTTATGTTTACTCATTTCTTGAAAAATGACTGTTGTATAGCCATTCATTGGTAATAGACTAAAATATGCTTAACATCCTTTGGTGGAAGTTAGTTTGGATTTTAAGACACTTCCAAAATACAGCAGAGCAGTTTTGGAGCAAAGTGCTTTCTGAATGGATTGAAATAATACACATAACCAAAACATAACTAAAGATGTTAATTTGAAGAAAAACCCAAGGAAATAAAAGTTGCTTTTCTTCCTTCCATTCACTGTAATCTTCAGATAGCAAACAGTATCTCCAAGGAAATCACTGACTTTTAGTACTTCTGAGATGTCTGCTCTGAGGCGAATGGATCTAAACACCCCAAATGTGTATGTGCATGTTTGGAGGGAAGATACTTTACTCCTTAGTGCTTTGTTTTTTAAATTTCTTTCCATTGGACTGCATTGCAGAAAATTTCCAAGAAATGGCACAATATTTATTTATGTATAGCAGTACAACTTTCTGCTTTAAAATTCTACAGAATGCGTTAAAAAGTGATTGTAGCATGATTTACAAGAAGTTCTGAAAATTTTAATCAGTGGAGGGAAAAGGGGGAGGAAGTCATAGGTTGAAACTTCATGTCAAAGGAACAGTAACGATTTCCAGATGGTCTTTTTTCTTAAACCCCCAAACGTAACTTAGATTTTTTTTTTTTTTTTCAAAAGGCATCTGAGTCACTCTGTAACACTGCTCATTGCATCACTATTAAATTCTTGTGAGAGGGAACGCTGGAATAATTTTTTCCTTTCTTGCCTGTTGCATAGCAGAAAAGGAAGACATCCTTAATACTATGAAACAGCAAAAAAGTGCAGTGAAATTCAGATTTCAGATATCTGTGAAATGTCTCTGCATTGCACCCAGTGTACCCTAAGTGCAGAGAAGGTTCTGCTTTAAAAATTAATTAAATAAAAATGGGTTTGTAAAATACAAGCAACTAAAATTAAAAATGTTAACATAATCTGTGTTAAAGCCTTAGTATCATATTAATATTACTTAATGTTCTATTTTGTATGTCCTTAATTTTGAAACATTGTAAAATTTAGGAGGTTAGTTTATCTGTTAATAGAAACTAAAATCCGCTGGCAGATTTTTTTAAAAACACTGAACTAGCTAGGAAAGAATACCCTTTTTAGACCAGTGTGTCTTTGTATTAAATTACATCATGTTTACTATTGCAGTTGAAGAGTGTTCAAGGCAACTGCCTGACATGTTGACTGAGGCACAGTCCTGACAGTATGGAAATCTGATGAGGGGTTTCTTTAACTTCGTTCTATTAATGTTACACTGTTTCTCCTCAGCCTTGGTTCTAAGGCTTAAAATTTGTTTTAGAATTCTGTTACTGTATTGACATCCTAAGTACAGTTGATTTGGGCACTTGCATAGTAATGTTCAATGAGAATTAAATGCAAAAGAACTAAATGTAGTTTACAACAAAAAAAATAACTAGCCCCCCATGTCCCTAAACTTGTATGTAAGCAAATTGATTTCTTCTGCTGTCCCCATGAGTTCTCTAAAACTGACCTCATTCTTGCTAGGTATTTTTAAACTCGGAGCCTGGAAACAAAGTGTTTCTGGTTTGTGTAATAGTTGACTAGATGAATAATTGAACTAAACACTTTCTAAAAGCCACTGATAAACACACTCATAAAACACTAATTTTTTCTCTCTCTCTGTTTAGCACTTGGTTAGTGAATGGTTAAGTGAAAAGAGTGATAAAGCAGGGAAGCCTACAGACAGTCTGCCAGAAAGGCCTCTACGCATAACCACCGACCCTGAAGTTCTGGCTACTCAGCTGAATTCTTTACCTGGTCTCACTTACAGTCCACATGTATATTCAACTCCAAAGCACTATATCCGTTTTACTTCTCCATTCCTTTCAGAAAAGAGGAGGAAAAAAGAACCTGTGGAAAACATTACTGGCTCTTGTAAGAAGGTAATGCTTCCCTTCATTATGGAGTTATTCCCATATTAATTAAAAAGTCTTTATTTACTAGCATAAAATCAGGCAGAAAAAAGGCTGGTTAGCAAACCAGTCATGTTACATGTTTTGAAATATTCATCATTAAACTTCTAAGTCCATAATTTGAACTTGTGTTACAGCGTTGGTTGAAGCAGGCTTTGGAAGAAGAAAATTCAACAGTGATTGACAGATTTAATTCACCATCACAAGAGAGATCTAGAAGTCCAGCCATCAATGGTGAACATAAAAGTCCTTTATTACTGAATGACAGCTGTTCCTTAACAGGTGTGAAGCTTTTATAAATATGCTACACAAGAATTATATCAAACTAGCTGACTGTGGAGAGCTGTGTTTTTTAAAGTGATGAGTTAATGAAAATTTATGGGGTATTTGCACATTTTCCCGATACTTTCTTTGAAAGAAATGCTTAGTTGCGTAGTCATTGGGACTTTTCCCCCTTTAGTGTTGCATAGTGGTTGGGACTTCTTCCCACTTTAATGGATATTAAATAAGAAACCACTGTATTTCTTAACATTTACAGTGAACAGAAGGCTAATGTTTTTAGTTATTAAGATGTCAGGTTATAAATTTAATTTTCTATGCTCTCTGTATACTTAGAATCCCTTTAAAACTCAGTAGGCCAATGTAGCACGTGAGGGACAAGCTGTGTAATCTTGTAGGCATAATAGAAAATGGGAGCACACTAAAAACTAAATGCACTTCCACAAATATATTGGGGCCTATCCAATGATTCCTGGTTACAGTCCTGAATTTCAAATTTCCCCTTTTTATCTGAACTGTCTTAGAAATGCCATAGAAGTTGACTTTACCTTTTCTGGAGACACAGAGAGTTCTTCCCAGCATCCTAGCACACAGATTTCAGTTTCTGATGTATCTCTAAGCTGTTAAGAGTTTATTTTTCAGGAAGTCTGTAGGCTGTTAAAAGTTCATCTCTCAGGAAGCCTGCCCTTCAGAGACTTCTATAATATTAGAATTTTTTAATTCGGAATTCATCATTTCATTACATAAAGTACTTAAACAACTGTGATTATTATATCTACATATCTTATAACTTTTTTCTAATTTTAACACAGATCTAACCACACCACTAAAAAAACGAAGACTGTATCAGCTGTTGGAGTCTGCATTCTCAGAAACCTCCACACCTACGCCTTCTCCCTATGCCACACCAACCCATGCTGACATCACTGCCTCAGAACCATCGTTGTTCGCTACTCCTCCAAGGGTAAAAACAGAAGATGAAGCTTGTCGAAATGGTTACAAACCCATCTATTCACCAGTTACTCCTGTAACTCCATGTATACATGGAAATACCATGCACTTTGAGGTAAGATTAAAAATGAATTTCAGTGTGTTCAGAGAATGTGTTCAGACATCGCAGTGTAAATGGGTGTTTGTACTCCTGCTACAAAGTGAGGTGGGGGGGTGTTTCTCCAGGCTACAAGATAAATTGACTTGCAATTTCTTCCTATTTATTTAGAATATTTCCTCACCTGACAGTTCCCCAGAAATAAAAAGGCGAGCTTACAGTCAAGAGGTAAGGAAACTTGCAAAACCTGTGAACAGTATCTCGATTTCACCTTTATGGCTGTTCTGTCCTCAGTGAATGCTTTTCACCAGCCATAGCAAGTTTCTGAGAATTTAAAGGGTAGCTTCCCTATAAGTTTTATTTGCTTACTGCTTTATATTTCCACTTTACCTATTATATTCTCTGTTCTAAACTGGTTTCTCTCCGTATCCCTTAGAAATTCTGATCTGGATCAGGATCAACTCCAGTAATGGAAAGGAGTAACTACTGTAATGTTTAGACTGGAACAGAAAAAGAACACTTTGTTTTCCAGGCTGTAGTTAGATTTAGATTAACATTACTCCTTGTTACCAGCATTTCTTAATTTTTTTTGTTGATCCCAGTTACGCTCAGAGTGAGAGAGCAGAACAAAAGATAGTAAGTCAGCAGAGGTGGCGGATTACTTGAGGAGCAGCAAGTGCTGTTGGAATATGCTTGGGTACTCCCAGCCTGCAGGATGCATGTGTCTTGCTGTGTGGCTTCATCCTAAAATTCAAAGTGTCTTGGAAAAACTTTTCCTTCGCCCTCCCTCTTTGATATAGGTGTTTTGACACAGAGAAGAATTGCCTTTATGTCAACTTGAAGCAAGTGCTTTGTAGCTTCCTGGCCTGGGATTTGATCCTGTTGAAGCTTCCTCCCTCCCAGTCATAAATAAAACCTGGCATTTAATGTTTATTTTCACTTTGGTTAATGTACATTTTATTAAAATGCTTTAACCTAATACGTGGGAATAGTAGAACTAAGTATCTGGCAGTAGAATTGTTCCTTAGATAAAATCATGATACTGGAAGGCCTTTAATCTTACTTAAAGGCACATCTGAATGTCAAATAGTTGCAGTTTTGATGGAGTGTGAAAAAATAGTTGACACGTTTTTTCTTCATGCAGGGTTATGACAGAGCATCGATTCTAGCACTGAATTCTTTCAGAAATTCCAACCTGACAGAAATGGGTCTGCAAGAAATAAAGACTATTGGATATTCTAGTCCAAGGAATAGGACTGATGTCACACGGCAGTGCACTGGAGAAATGGAATCTGTGTCAGACCTCCAGCTGGGACTCGAAGTAATTGAGCAAAGTGCACTGCATAAAAACCTGGAAACCCCCACACATGATAGGACTGATTCAAACAGCCAGTTAGAAACTGCTCATTGTGGACGGGGCACAATTTATTCTTCCTGGGTAAAAAGTCCTGACAGGACAGGTGTAAATTTCTCAATGAATTCTAATTTGAGGGACTTGACCCCTTCACATCAGTTGGAGGTAGGAGGTGGATTCAGAATAAGCGAGTCAAAGTGCCTGGTTCAAGATGATGGAAGAGGCATGTTCATGGAAGCATCTGTTTTTTGTACTTCAGAAGATGGAATTGCACCTGGCTTTGGAAGGACTGTCAATAATGACAGTTTGATGGATGGAAATTGCACACCCCAGAACCCTCCACAAAAGAAAAAGGTTATAACTTTAAGAATCATTTGGTCTGTCTTCTACTGTCTGCTAATGATATTTCTATAACAGAAAGAACCCCAGTGTAATAAAAACCAGCTCTTGGCTCATATTTACATGCTACAGTGTAGTAGACATCCAGGAGAAATCATGAAGAGCAAAGCTGCATAAAACCATCAGTAAATTTATTTTTTCCACATAATAGATACAAATTAACTTCTATTTCATATGAGTCTTAAATGAATTGCTCAATAAATAATTGCTGTTCAGGTTTGAAAATGGTTGCTTATGCTGCCCAGTGTTACAGTAGTATTCTGTTATACAGAATATATACTAGTATCGTAGAGATCATATACTGTGAATATCTATTATGAATTACTGTAAGAAATTGCACCAACAGATTTATGTTACTCAGACTTTAAAGTTAGAACTGCACAAAAATCCTTAGTTCCTAGAAATATTTTTCTTGGCTTAGTTTGGTTGGGGGGTTTTTTAATAAAATACTGCTTGAAAAACAAGCACAATCTAAATTTGCTACTCTCACAAAACAGTTTTTATACATATAAGTCACGTAGTCACAGACAACTCAAACCCGGATTGGAAGTTACTTTGCGTAACTCTTTGACTGCACTGAACTGTCAGGTTGACACCCTTTGCAGAAAGGATGACAAATGTGCAAAGGCAGTAGTCTCCAGTGCAACAGCTTGCCTGTTCTGTCTCATCACAGATTCTAGTAATCTTTCTTGTTTGAAAGATGTGATTTATTTTCTTTATGGAAGTAGTGATGAGGAGGGTGAGGTTCTTTTCATGCATGTGTGTATATGCATGCACAGTGGCATTTGGATTTTTGGTCACATTGCAGCCCCTTGTCCATGCCTGCTCCTCTTGGGGCATCCTGCTGGGGAGCAGCAAGGAGTCTACCTTCAGTAGTTCTCCATCAGAGCTGGATTTTTGTTTACTTGCTCCAAGCTGAGACATAAATGGAGCCATATTGTAGGAGCTCTGTTCTCTCACCTGGTCACAGCCCTGAGAATTTGACAGATCTTGTGTGTGTTACTGTAGCCCTGCTGTTTTGGCAAGCACAGAAAGAAAACATAAGCCAGAATTTCCTTAACTTGACATTCTTCTTTTTCTGGAGGCTAAATTAGTCTTGACGAATTCCAGCAGCACATAATACTTCTCTAACCCTCCCCACTTCTTTTGCTGGCAAAGATTCTTTCAGGTTGTTACTGCTGAGAGGTCTTGCTATGCTAATCCTCAAATACAGAAAGGTGTTGGCTGCCCCCTGACACCCCCCAATGCCAGGATTCCTGTCTGAAAGTCTCAGTTTGAAGAAACAACCAGAGAAAATTTCATCTGTACCCCTGAAAGAAGGGGTTTTAGGATTTCTAAGGACACACACACAAAAATTAGAAACCGTTGACAGTATGCAAAAAAGAGGTGGTGGGCTGGATCCCGCCCTAAGGTGGAAGGTGAGAATTCAGGAATTTTGTAGGAGACTAGTAAAAGCCTTTTCCCTACAGTCACATAAGACAAGGAGTATCCTTAGGCAGGTCTTTGCAGGATGTTTTCGCATATTTCTACATTTCTGTGGACATTTGCTCCTGTTTTCTCTTACTGTTGCACAAGTCCTTTATCAATACAGTCCTGTACATTGTGGCCACACTACATAGGTTTCTTAACATTTAAGCTTTCTTTAAAGCAATATTCTTTAGAGGATCCCTGTCACATGGTACGGAAATAATACAAAATTGTTTGAAAGCAAGATCAGTTCTTAACCTGCACCTTTTTATGCAAAATCAATACTTTTTACTGTTCTTACCCTGACATATGGATGGGTCTCTAATAGGTCATTTTGAAAGCAAGCAAACAAAACCCCTTAGGCCTGCAGACAAAGCAGCTGCCTTGGTTTTTCCCTCTGTATAGAAATGGATGTCTGCTTTTATTGAAGACTAAGCCAGTTAAACATTAATTTTTGTCATTATTGCACTTCAGTTTGTTGGTTTGAATGCTGTACGGTTCAGAGCAGGATGTTGATAAATAAAAGAGAATTTATAGACATTAAATGTCATTTTCACAAAACTAGTGCAGTTACTGAATAAAATAGGTCTAAAGGTCAGTATTTCAGCTTTCTACCTCAAATCCATGGTGAAAACATTTGAACACACATTTTTTTCACTGGAGGAATAGGAACCACTTCTCATGTGTCATTATTTTTGGTAATATACTTAAGAGTTAGCTTAGAAATAGGTTCTTAATCAGTCTCTTCTAAAGTGCAGTAAAGACAGAAGTTCAAAATGAACTCTGGAAAAAGTAAGTTGCAAATTGTGTATGTTAAAAAACTGAAGAGCTTAGTGAATCCTTTGCTATATACAGCAGAATGAAGCAGAAGGGTAGTGAGTTCTCATGCAAGAGAGTCAGTCTGAGAGCAGGATGTGACATCTTGAAATCTGCTTTACTAGATCAGTATAATCTTAAAATTCTGCAGTTCCAGGAGAAACTGTAGAGTCCTTTGTAACTACAGCCAACAGAATTACTTCAGCAGTGAACCTTTTGCTGACCTGTGCCATCTGCTTCTTCCCTGATGCAGAACACGTACTTCTCTTGGTAGAAGGTTTTTTTTAATCTCATCTTTACAGTTGTTAGTAGCTCAGTACTCCGTAAATTCACTGCAAATGTGAAATATCTTCAGTTAATCTCTGCCCTTTTTTTACGAACCAATTACATGGTATGTCTTATGAAATATAGTGCATTTAGTAGAAACTGTGAGAAAGAAGATGGGTAAAACTTCCTTTCTAATGTTTGCAATTTTTTTTTTCCCCTTAGGTGTCCTTGTTAGAATACCGTAAGAGGCAACGTGAAGCTCGAAAAAGTGGCTCCAAGACAGAGAACTTCCCCCTGGTTACTGTTTCTGCTCATCCTGCTGGTGGAGGAAGTACAAATAGTAACAATGGTGCTAATGATGGGTATAACAACAGTGGTGAAAATGGGGAGCAAACTGATAACACTGCAAGCCTGCCTTTACCACTGCCAACTACTGTTTATAATGCAGCTCCAGAAGACACTGGCAACAACTGTGCAGTTAAAGAATCTTCCTCCAGTGAGAAGAGTGAACCAGAAGTTCAGTGGTAAGCCACAAAACTGTAGGACTAAAGTTTGGAAGAATGATCTTTTTAAATTGATGTCTTCTGTATTTGAAATCTAGTTTTTGTTAAAGCTGCTGTTGAAGATTACTGACTGTAAGCCCTTCTTTCAGCTTAGTAGAGTTGTCTTACTTCTTTCCTCCGAAATATAGCAGATACCTCATACTGATTAGAATACATGCAGAATTATCCATAAGATACTGGTTAAATTATTTAATTCTGCTTTTTTATTTTCTAACAGCAAAATAGATACTGGTTTTAGCATTTGTATCCTTGTATTTCCATTGCTTTGCTGAAGAGAATTTTTCATGTTAAATCTCAAAGGCTTTCCAAAAGTACTATAGGGCATAGGGTGGAACAGGAGAATAATCTGATTAGCAAAAGCTTCTGGAAGACCTTAGGAGGTCTGTTTTTCAGTCGTGTGCCTGGAACGTGTGTGGGATGTTTGCTTAATTGCTTTGCGCAGGGCTGAATGCAGCCTGGCCAGCAGCTCCTGCTCAGGTGGGAGCATGTGGTGACACTCAGAGCATTGTTCATGATTGCTCAGTGGTTCCCTTGTTTGCAGACCAGACGGACAGTGCGTGCAATGCCAGATACTCAAACAACCACAGATCCTGAGGAGAGGTGGAGTATGGATGGGGAGGAGAGAGTGACTTCAGTCTGTGTAAAACACTGCACAAATCTTTCACTGAGTTTTTGGTAGCTTTAAAATAGATGTGGTGACACTGTCTCTGAAATGTTACTAGTGCAAAATAAATCCTGCAGATGTTCTTCATGCTGTAGTGAAGGCCGAGCTGTGGTGGGGATGAACCATGGGCTGATGAGGAGTTGAACATCCTTTCACTCAGATGCTCCAGCTATTCCAGAATAGAAGGATTTTGTAGCCAGTTGAGGGGAGAACGTAAGTGCAGTCTCCAGTGTTCCACTGAAAAGCAGCTGTTGAGTTCACTATGCAGAAGCTACTGCACTAAATTGTAAGCAATGAATGTGGAAACAGGCTAAAGAGGGAAGAATTTACTACTAAGATTTTGCAGTAACCCTCCAGAGCAGCACCAAAACTTACTTCAGTGCAGCAGTATTGTGGAGTGATGCCGTATGTCCTCGCCAGAAAGGAAAGTAGTTTTGTGGGGGACTCTCACTTACTATGTTCTTGATCAGGTTGTGATTGAGATGTAATCGATTATAGGAGAGAAGATAGGACTGTCACTGCATACCCACTATCTGGCAAGTTCAGTGTAATAACTTAAACAGAGATAGATTTGTAGTAGTACACAGTTTACAACTATGGATCTACTATTAAAGAGCAGATTCTTAACAACAAACAAGACAACTATTTCCAGTTCTGTAAGAAGACAGTTTTCTACAAATGGAGACTATGAACCAGTAACTGTGATCTTTATTTTTTTACTTTTCAGTTGTTTAGAAAAACCCATAGATCTACAGATAGCTCCTTATTAAGAGGAAATGCTAGTTTTTTGTAATGTAGCAAGGTTGCAGAAAATCACTGTATTTAACGTGGGAGAAAATTCTCCTATATGTACAACCACTTACTTGGTTGTTACATGCAGCCAACGCTGTGAACTTTCTGTGACTTGGTATTTGCATATACATTGTCCTAAATTTGGTCCATGGGAGTACATCCTCTTAAATTTAAAATGTACTTCTCTTGCAGGACTGCATCAACCTCTGTGGAACAAGTGAGAGAACGAAGTTATCAGAGAGCTTTACTTCTCAGTGATCATAGGAAAGACAAGGACAGTGGTGAGTTATTTATTGTGTTGAAGACCTGTAAATCTAACCAGTTCCTCTATGGTAATCTGTAATCATTCTAATGTTGTGTTTGGGTCTGCTTCATCTGTAGGGGGAGAATCACCTTGTAGGCCATGCTCACCGTCTCATGTTCAGTCTCCATCTCATTCAAATCTCATTTCCCAGTTGCAGCTTAAGGTCCCTTCTTTCACTGAAATTACAGAAGGTCAGTAAGCAGATGACCTTGTATGACACTTGACATATCCAGTAGTCTCTAACAACAGCCTTAATAGCTCTATTAAAGTCAAATATAATCTGCTTAGTGATCTCTGCAAAAGATTTTATTTCCCCACTTTGATATTTATCTCTGCTTTATTTCTGTAGAACCTGATTCTGAAAATCCAGAGCCAACTTCTGAATGTCCGTCCCCGGATACTTCACAAAGGACTTGTAAGAGTCCATCAAAAGCAAGCAAGGTAATGCAGGGTGTTTGCATAATAAGTATAAGAATAGCTTCATCCGTCTCTGATTTATCTTTTAAAATGTTAATCATGTGTGTATGTCACCTAAGTAGTAACTCCTGTGTTCATCTGGCTGTACAGTTATTTAACATAGGTAAATATTTGCAAGAATACTTGTCCGTATACACTGAATGGGTTTATATGCTGGGCTTTCAGTAGCTGTATGTGTTATGGAGGATCTTACACTGTACACAGAGAAGAGATTCTATGAGTGGATTCAGTATCAGCGCTGTTCTGAGGGGTGAGTGCTGAAGAACTGGCGCTCACAAACAACAGCAGTGATGTGATTTACCCTTAATGGGAGGTTGCTCTTGCTGTGCCAGGGTTTGGCACTGTTCAGCAGTTAGGGCTTTGATAATATGGAGTATGTTGAGTTGTTGCCATATTAAATGAAGTAATTCAGGTTGTCATATTTAGTCTGTTCGCTTGCACTACCCCAGCTTTAAAATGGTAAATCACTCTAAAAATGGCTTTGTTTCTGTAAGTGATCTCTGGAATTACTTGTTTCAGAAATCTAAAACTTTAACAAAGAACAGATTCAGACTGACCTAATGGATCATATTTCTGTTACAGCTTTAAAATACACTTTAGTAGTCTTTGACTTGGAAGAATTATTCATGCATACTTGCTAAATAGCATCTTCTTAAGCATACTCTTCGTTATTGATGTTTTTCTCAAAACAAATACACATCCTCTGCCTCAGCACCTTTTTTCCCAGTCTGGTGAGAATGTTCTGAGATGTTCTTTTCTGTCACATGTTGAATATTTTGAATGTTTAACCCTGACTGCCTTTCTTTTCATTCCAGCCCTCTTCACCAAGTCCTGTAGTTTCAACACAGTCACTTGGGAAAACGCCCACAAAACCAGATTCGCACTGGGAAACTGCAGCTAATGCACCTGAGACTGAATGTGCGAATCATCCAAAATCTGAGCTGCAACAAAAACAGCTGACAAACAATGTCCAAGCACTTTCAAAGAATCATCCATCTCAGCCACATCTGCGCAGCTCTGCTGAGCAACTTTCACATTCACAGAAGTTGCCTTCTGCACCTTTGAAGCTGCATTGCCCCCCTTCGCCTCATGTAGAAAATCCCCCCAAGTCTTCTACCCCTCACACACCTGTGCAGCACGGTTACCTTTCACCAAAGCCTCACTCACAGCAGTTGGGATCTCCATACAGACCTCATCATCCACAGTCACCTCAAGTTGGAACGCCCCAGAGGGAAACACACAGAAACTTCTACCCGGCAGCACCGACCCTTCAGCCCAGTAATCAGGCGCAGGCTAGCGGCCCCCTCTTCACTCAAACAACATCAGGACAATCTTCAGCTTCCTACAGCCAGTTTAACCAACAAAATTTGAACAGCAGTGCGCCACCTCCCCCACCCCCTCCACCCCCTTCTTCTACTTACTATCAAAGCCAGCAGCCCTCTGGAAACTTTCAGAGCTACAGCCAGCTGAAGGGCAGCATACCCCAACAGACTGTGTTTTCATCTGGACCAAATCAAGCACTTCCTGGCACTGCGGGTCAGCAAACAGTGCCGGGACACCACGTAGCTGCAGGGCATTTTTTGCCCTCTCAGAACCCCAGTATTCATCACCAGGCATCGGCATCTGCTGCTCCTCCTCCTCCTCCGCCACCACCTGCTCCAGGACCCCACCTTGTCCAGCAGCAAAGTACTCATCAGCAGCACTCTGTAGCACACGTTGTTGGTCCAGTTCACGCCATGGCAGTGGCTCCTGGATCACACATTCATTCTCAAGCTGCTGGTCACCATTTGCCACCACCACCTCCACCACCAGGTCCTCTCCCCCACCACCAACCTCCCCATCCTTCAACGGGACACCAAGGTTTGCAAGCACAACACCAGCATGTTGTAAACTCGGCACCGCCTCCCCCGCCTCCCCCTCCCTCCAACGTTATCGGCTCGGGGCACCACCCCACGTCAGCACAAGGGTTACACCACCCATCTCATCAAGGACCCCCCCATTTTCCCTCCAATGCTCACACAAGCGTCTCCTCCTATTCCTCACAAGCCCCACATCACACAACGTTAGGACCTGGACCTCAGCATCAGCCTGCTGGCACAGGACCTCATTGCCCACTCCCTGGTCAGGGTCCTCACATCCAACCTCAAGGACCAAACAGTATTGCAACACCTACTGCTTCCGGCTTCTGCCCTCACCCTGGCTCCGTGACCCTTCCCCACGGAGTGCAAGGGCAGCAGCAGGCCTCGCCCGTGCCAGGACAGATCCCCATTCACAGAGCACAGGTGCCACCCACCTTTCAGAACAATTACCATGGTTCAGGGTGGCATTAAAACAGACCCCTTTAGTTATAAACATTTTTAAAATGTTCTGTAATATAAACTGTATATTTAATATGTACCTGTTCAAGGTACTTTTTAAAGCTTGTACATGATACTTTGTATAAAAGCAAACACCAGTGCTCTTCCATTGTATCCTTCCATTTTTTGCTTTTTAAAATTCCTGAAAATGTGCTGTTAAGCCAGTATTAGGTATTTCTTTTTATTTTGTAAGTGGACATTCCAGCTGTTTTTTCTGGCAGTAGGTTTGATGCTGCATAATGTTAAAAATTTTATTGTTGCAGTTAAATTCATTTAGTGAAAGTTTTCTATATTACTTTTATACATATGTAATTAAATAAGTACACAGGCTAAGTGATGGCACTAACAATTTTTTTTTTCCATTTTCTGTCAACAGTTTTTTGTGTGCATAGAGATAGGAAACAATGCAATACAGATTTTTATAGTTTTGGTGTGGACATGGCTTTTTGTTTCATCAGTTATTTGCAGAAATTGTAATTTAATGTATAGACTGTTTCTAATGTCTCAGACAAGTGCTGTAAATACTGTATTTCTTTGGCTTGTAAAGTTGCTTAAAGCTTCTTTCATTTGATATAGTATTGTATATAATAAGTCTTTTGCAAAAAAAAGTGTGATCTTTGTGAAAGTAGTACAGTATATGATCTTTAATTTTTTTTTAATATACTGTCACATTGCAGCACTGGTTGGGCATTTTAATTCATGTTAATAAATCACAATTATGTCAGTTTTAACTACTTGTCCTGAAAGGGTGCTATGTCAGCAAGGAAGTGGCTTTGGGTCTGTGAAACCTCTGGTCCTTGAAAGACTTCACTTCCCTGCAGTTTCCAGCTGTGGCTTCATTGGTGTAGCACAGAGAGATGCAGAACAGGGTCGAGGAGGGGGATTCGTCCCCCTGGCTCAGGCTAGAGGCTGACTGCAAGCGCAGCAGGGCCTTGGGTCAGTTTACTGGTAGGGTAATCAGGGCACTGATGGGGTGTTTTTGTGCTAGAAGTGCTCTGACCTTGCTTACAGAGCAGGGAATCATCTGCCTGGTGCAGAACCTTCCTGTTTCCCTTCTCTCGTGGCTCCTCAGGCCCTCGAGTTGGGGCAGAGGCAGGGACCCTGAGTGGGTGGTGCTGTAATGGGGCACGTTACAAACTATGGAGCAGTTTGGGGTTTTTGGAATGGAAGTGCTTTTTTCCTACTGCTGCAAGCAGCAGCTGAGGTGGTGCTGTTGGGCTTATCACTGCAGTAACTCTGTCAGGGATGAGGGTGTCCATCTCAGCAGTAACTGCTCTCAATTCTGCTCACACGATAGGACAGTGCTCAATAGGTCCACCTCAGACCAGAGAGGAGAACCTGTGTGTGGGGAAGGCCAAAATGGGATAGGAGCAGAAGTGGCTGCTCTTATCCATTGAAAAAAGTGGTAATTCCTTTTAACAGGTAGGAAAAAGAAAAGGGGAGGGGGCAATTCAAATTCTAATTTGCCTCTAATTACTGGAAAATCTTGCTAGTTAAATTCATACAGTAGAAATGCTTTCCTGAACAGCTGCTGGCTCTGCAGCACACTGTGATTTACATTCTGCACTAACATGAAATAGGACAGGATTAGGCTATCAAAAACAGCAGAAAACCCAACTCCCCTTCTATGCAGTCACCCAGACATGATTTTGAAAAACATGTGCAGCATCCTGTCTAGCCCAGCATTCAGATCTGGTTGTCTGCCCCTCTTCCATACCATCAGGAAGTGACAACATCATTTCCAATACAAGAGAATGTAAAATAACCCAACTGTGCTTGGCAAGGTCTTACAGGGAGCTGCTCACTGGGGAGCAGAGCAGGACGAGGCCTGGGCAGGGCTCCCCAGTGCTGCTGCAGCACCAAGGCCAGGCAGAGGGCACAGCTGTGCCAGCCCTGTGCTCACTCACAGGCCTCAGCCTGCCCCTGGCACTCCATTCCAGTGCCAGCATTTCCTGTGTAATCAATGCGCTTGTAACTGCTTTCAGCAACCAGGCACTACACAAGGCTAGGCTGGGTGTGAAGCTGAACATAATTTTTACCTCCAGCTTGAGTCCACTGTGGCATCGTCCTTCTGCCCAGCGTTGTCCATGCAGCCACTAAAAGCAGTTCCAGGGATGAGGGTGAAGGCACACGGTCCTGAAACCCAACTGTGTCGGGGCCTTGGCACTGGACCAGTTTCCCCAGACCAGCCTGGCAGTTCTCTGGAGGAGTGGCTACCCCCGCCCTCTGGATGGGACAATCACTCCCTTGTTTACAGGACTTTACAGCGGGTAGGAAATACTCCTTTTTTTTGATCACATTTCACCCAGCAAACCACTCTCACCCAGCCCCTCCTGCCACAGGACCCGGGGGGGCTGCTCTGACTGACACCATGTGATGTGCTTCACAAATGAACACGGGAAGCTGCCTTTCTCTGGCCAGGACAAGCCCGCTCCCACCTCCCACCCCTCCAGCACCCCAACAGCTGAGTCGTGGCTAGGCAAAGATTCCAATGACCAGCAACACTGTCTGAAAAAACAAAACACTTTAATTAGACAACTGCAAGCACCTCAAACAACTGGTTATTGTTACAGCATGGGGCTATCTTCTCACAATCTAGTTATTGCAAAGGCATGTGAATAAATTTTATATGGACAAAGTCAAGAAAAAAGTGGCACTGTAGTTACATGAAGATCAGGAGTAAGCTTACATTCATCCCACTGACTTCTAAAAGAGGCCCAAACACACCTCCGTACTGTACATTCTAAAATCTGTATTGCCTATAAGCTTCAGCCTATGCAGCTTTTTTTTCCTAGGAAACACATAATTGTTGCGTGCAACTTACAATGGGCAGTCGTATGTCTACGGATGGGAAAGAATAAAGCTAGTGCAATTTGTTTTAGAAACATGTAAAGCTATGAATGGAATGAGCATGATCTTGCTTCTTGGTTTATTTTACCCACTGCACTGTAAATGTCTGCAGCTATATCCTTCCTTAACTGATGCCAAGCACACACTTTTATTATAAAAGATCAGTAATTCTACACAGAGAGTGGTTCTCATGCTCTACTTTTAATTTTTTTTCTTTTTCTTAAGGTATAGTACAACTTACAGTGCTTATAAAAAGGCAACACCATATGGTACCATGTCTTCACTATCACATTGTAAGGGAAATTGCTATTTTTCTTTTCTTAAAAGCACTTAAAATAGGCAAAAGTTCTAAAAGGGAGTGCTAAATGATAATGCATACTTTATTAGAAAGAAGTTTAGCCTTCCTTTAAAGTGCCATTTGGGGAATGAAATCCTGTAAACCAGAGCCACTTTGTTTAAAACCCAATGAACAGGAACTGCTACAGAATAGAAAGTTTACACAATTCCTTAAAGCAGTTTAAAGTCCACTACATGCAATTGGTTTGCTATAAAGCTCTCTAAAACTTAGTTGCTTTACTCTGAAATTGAGTCCCCAGTCCCATATTTAAATGGAAATAAACATTTACAGGGTGCATTTACATATACTATAATACAAGAATGACATCCCTTTGCCAGAAGATAAAATTGTATACAATTCCTCGCCGTAACTCAGTTCTGACTTGATAAATTTCTTACACTCGTAAATTATATAATATGCATCAGCTAAAATATTTTTTTTTCATAAATAGTTACAAAACTTGCCAAAACACATGGGGGGGAAGTTTCTTTTGTTCAAAAATCTGACATCTGAATGTCACACAACACAAGAAACAATGCTTAAAGACACATTAAGTGTTTTCTGAAGAAAGTGGGTGAGTAAACTACTAGCTGAGGACAAAAAGACTACCCTTCCCCAAGAACACAGTGCACAAAAAGCAAAATGTCAAACAGTACCTCAAGCAAAATAAAGGTCTGAGGATTGAAGCCAGCTCACGTGTGATCCTGCTAAAGATTTTGTGACAGTCACCATTTAGGTCCAACGCATTGGAAAGTGGTTGCTGGCTTTTTTTTTTTACAGCTGGAAGATTCTGCTAAGAATTCAGCCACGGATGCCTAAGGCATTCTCCAGCTGAAGCACGTTTCTCTGGAACCATTTCTAGCATGGGGATCAGGAAATCTGTAAACTGTGCAGCATCTTCATGAGGCCAACCATACTTCTCCACAAGCACATCAAAAAGACTCCAAGGTTTCAACTTGGTAATGTGTCGGAGTTCTCCTGCAAACAGAAATATTAATGGCATTAGAAAAACACCTTGTTACGCATGTAAACGATTAATCCCTGCTTCGTTTTTCTCCCACTCTGCATTCACAGCACCTTGACCAGGCTGGGAATCATTGTTCAGGAAGGGCACCACACACCAAGCTTGCTCGAGGTCCTCAAAGGAGATGAGTATGTTGGATGTCAAAGCCACGAAACCGTTCCTACAGCCAGCAGTACGTTACACCTGGACTCCACTGGTTCTTCCTGCTGTCTTCACTCTCCCGTGCACAAAGGCACTAACTCACACTCATGCTCACACCATGGCCAAACAACACTGCAGGCCTTTCCTTCTCCATCAGCCACTAAACCCAAATTTCACAAAATGCTCCAATCCTATGATGGAGGTCTCAGAAACACAGGTCCCTGCCTCACTACAAGACATTTGCCAGCAATGCAGCAGAGCACTGATTTATTCCTAACCAAGCCAAGCAGAGGTTCGGTGCTCCAGAGATTCTGCTCCATCTCCCAGGAAAACACCCCTCAGGAAGCTTGGTCTGAATCCTTCCTGAGAGGGAAGCCCCTGCTGCTGCCCAGGTCTCTTTCAACCAACCACCAATCTAAGTGGTGGCAGCAGCTGCAGGACTGGGGTTCCCTCAAAGAGGGGGTATTTCCCCAACCTGGCAATGTGTCCCAGACCAAAAGGAAGGAGGCGAGAACTCTTCTGCCACTCAAACCAGCAACACTACCCACATCTGTGCACAGGTCAGGCAGCATGATGAGGAAGACTCCTCACTTTCCTGCTCCTCCACTGTGTAGGAGTGAGGCCCAAAGCCATGAGATGTGCCATGAGGTATGTGGTGAAGGGATTACCATGGGCATGAGAGAGCAACAAGCAGTTGTGAGGCCGGATGACCCTTGCTGCTGCCATCAGGAGGGAGCAATACTGAGGTGTCACCTTGCATGAGACCCACAGTCTTTTGCAATCCAGGCTCTCAATTTCCTTCATTTACATGTGATGTGGCTGCTCCTCACCATTCATGATGGCAGTAACAGGGAATTTTGTAATAGTAACACCTCCATTTCTCCCTGAAGTGTAAATCTGACATCTGAAATAGTCCTTGGAGAGGGTGAGAATAGGACCCCACCTTGCAGACAAAGCTGACAGGCTTGCTCCTCTCTCCTCCCCAAAGCAGGGACATCTTTTTGGTAATATCTGCCTTCTGATTGTGTCAGACCGTGCCCAGGAACACCTGTATGTTGTGCTACACACCTACACTTTATAGATGCAGTGCATTCATCACCAACAATCTAATGCATCTTTGACCTCTTACTTCAACGAACTACCCTAGTCACTGATCTGTGTGTGCCAAAGCTCTTACTGAATGCACCCAGACTTAAGAGTGCCTGATCTGCTCTAATCAGTAATTAAGCCCTGCCACACCCAGCCCCTCTGATCTCTGGGGACCAGCTGGAACACAAGGGCAGTTATTTTCTGCCAGATTTCTATACTCTTAATGCAGCCCATGTCCATCTCTCTTCTTCTCAGGCATATATCCATGGGATATATGGGTCAGTCTCTACGGGACACTGCAAAAAGCCCCCTGTGGCGCTCCAGAGAGCACTGAGAACCCCTTGTGGTGCTTCTGCACTGAGGAGAGTGATGGGGTCTCACCCAATACTGGAGGCTGAACAGGCTTCACAAGCTCACTACACCACCTGGGGTAGGGGCATCCAGGCCATACTACTTGTAAGCCAACTGGTTTGTCGGCTTGGTGCTTGTCCCTGGCTGTAACCTACTACAAATAAAATGCCAGCATGCATCAGCTCACAGGTCAGAGTTCTGGCACATCCCTGTGGTTAGAAAAGTTCCAGGGCAGGAGATGCAACTCATGTCCGACTGCCCCAGAGGCTGAGCATCTCAGTGTAATGGATTAAAACCCCTGAGGCTCAGCAAGGCCCTGTTTCTGCTGCCTCAGCCCTCAGCAGTGGGTCCTAGGCAGGGTGCAGTGCTTGAAAAAGCAGCTCTCCAGCTGCTGTCACAAAGTCCCCACAAGAGCAAGTGTGCAAACGATCCATCACTCGCGAGCTAAAGAAGGGTCCTGCTGGTAGCAGAAACTCAAGGTGTGCTGCCCACAGCAAGGAATGCCAGCAGAGGCCATGTTCTGGTTTATGTGTGAACATCCACAGCACAAACACGTCCCATCAGTACCCACAGACACAAAAGCGCTCCGCTTTGGGTCCACAGCTGCCCCACGTAACAGGAAGTACAGCACATCTTGGAGCAGCACATTCATTTCCGGGCTCACTCTCAGCCCTTTAAATCTGTGCAACTCTGAAATTTAACTGCTGACAATCTTACCTTTTGGAAGGTTTTCAAAAGTGTATATTGGTGACTACTTACAAGAACAGGTAGTAAATTATGTAACAGGAATGCATGAACTCAAATACTACCAGAAAGTGACAGAAAAGTGACTTGTTACTGACGATAAGCAAAAAACTGCTAAAAAAAAATCATGTCCGTGGCTTCTCCAACTCCCAGCATTCATTGCAAGGGCTGCTGTAATCACGTACCAAATTAGGTTTAGCTCTGGGGGAGGGTGGGTGTGTGCTCCTATCCAGCACTCTCTTCATCTTTGTTCTCACATTTTGTCATTTCCAGCATCTTTCCTCCCTCAGATCTGATATGGTAAGACTGCATGATGAGGCTCCTGGTGCCACCGTGTTCTTACCATTTGAACACTCTTCATTTCATGAATGCCCATGCTAAGGCCAGCAAAATATTCAGCAGAGTTTTTCTGCTAAGGAACAAACTACTTTAGCACTGTGGACTGAAGTTTTCCACAAGAAATTCTGTGAGGACTGTAAAAGCACTTAAGAAGATAGGATACAGTAAAAATCATCTCTGTGTGGGCCACACATTATAATGCTTCAGTTTTCAACAAGGATGATGATGCTAACTATGGAAACAAAACAGGGCAAGTAAAAGACAATTAATACAATTCAGGTGGACAAAAAAGTCTAAGAATTCATTTTCATGTCGGTCCTTCTCATTTCCATCCTGAAGTGAGAGAATAGCACAGGAAATGGAGGTGTCTGCCAACATGTATTTTCATCTAGTTCAAGGTGTTTGTACCATGTAGCTGGAGGAGAGCAAGGCTGTACCTATATTTAAGGTTGTAATTAAAAGCACAGGCCCCACCAAGTCTGAGTCCATCTGTATTCAGGCCATTAGCATGAATTTTCAAAGAAGTGCTAAAAATGTAATAGTGTGAACTTCCTAAGAGAAGCTCTTTATTTGGATTTCTGATAGTGAAGCACACAGGAGATAATCCACAGAGGACAACCAAGTTGTCAGAGCTGTAAAACTCCTGTTGCCAAAGCAGAGGCAGAAATGACCCCTCTGAAAATGGAATGTTAAGTCAGAAGGAAATTACTAAAAAAATTTCTAAGGATGGGGGGGGAAATGCTATTTAAAGCTTTCTCTGCTGACCACAGTATTAAAAAAAACCAGAGCTAGTCTATGAAACTTGTCAAAGACAAATTTAAGATTTGTCACCAGATGACAAGAGGCAAGAAGAGGATGGATTATTGAACAGTAAGACATGGATGATGGGAAGGACTGGGGAAGCAGCAATGGGATATAATCTGCTGCTACACATCTATGGCATGGTTGCAAGAACTAACACAGCTGGTACAGCAGGTGGAAGTGAGGGTGGAGGGAGCTCTCTCCCTCCCTTCAGGAGGGTAAATGAGCAGCATCACAATGAGTGCTTCTCATTGTTCAACTTAAAATGGGCAAAGCCAGCACTTGGCCAGCACCTTGCACAGATCTAGCTCACAAGGAAACAGGGCTAGCAAATACAAGAAGAAAAATAGAAAGGACCATGGTCTAGAAAAAACAAAAGGGTTTTACATTTTAGTGCCAAAACATATTCACAATTTTTACAATCAAAATAGCTGGCATGAAGACACTGGAGAAAAGGACTCCCTGGAGTTATTACTGGGCTCAATTAAAGATGAGACCCTATAAAAATATGGGAGCATTTGTGTTGTAGTGTAAGCATTAACTCACTAATGCTTTTCTTCTTTTAAATGCACCCTCCTATTTGAATGTCACCAACTGCTTCAGGCAATTACTGAGAAAGGACTTGATGCTGGTAAACTCATTAAGCTACTAACACCTTCCTTTTTGGGCCTGTGACTTCAGTAGCACAACTCCAATGTTTAAATCATCTCTCTGAGGTCAGACTTGCTTATGGACAACAGCAAAACTCAAATGGTAATTTCTTGAATTATACCCAAGACTGATGTTTCAAAACAGGAGCTCAGAGCAAGATTTCTAAGCCCACCGTTAGCCCACAGCAAGAAATTCTCCCAAGAGCCTCAGGCCTGTACCACAAGGCTTCTGATCTCCAGTGCTCAGGCCACAAGCACCTGAGTACAAAATGCAGCAGCTTGCTGGCTGACTCTGAATCCTATCCCTCATACCCTGCCAGCCCACCACACACAAATGCCTGCTGGGGACACCAGAGGCTGGCAGTACTGGGGTTGCCAGGGAAAAGGAAAAGGATACCTGGTGCCCAATGCAAAGAAAAGATACTTAAGTGAGCAGGACACTTGCCACCTCCATTCTTCCTCCAAAAGCATTTCAGTTGCCCCAACTTGTAACAGCAGAATAACTGATATGATCTGATTTGTTACTCCTTTGTCTTGCATTTGAGATTCTCTGGTTTAAGTAGAAACAGGTAGGATCCAGTCTACTTACTCTTCCACAGCAAATCTGCACTTACATTTTTTGTGGTTGCTGAACCATGCCTTTAATCCCCCTTGAAATCCCACTCTGTGGATTTAAGAGTCACACCCAGTGCCCCTGAGGAATGACACTGATGTTCAGGCCCTAGAGAGCAACAGTGACACTCTGCAGGTGAAGATGCTCATGGAAGCAGAAGAAAACTCTCCACATCACAGGAATCTTACAAACTGCCCTCTCCTGTGCACTGCCAACACTGCAGTTACTGAGTAACTGTTGGGTCATTTTACACTTCTATGACATTAGAAAATGCCAACCCATCTGCTGTAAGGTGAAAATTAGGAATGTGAGATACACTCCAGCACCTGCAATCCCCATCTGGAGGTGCCACAGAGTACCTTGTGCCAAGGCCTCTTACTGCTTCACACATCTACACACCTGGGAGCCCCAAGTTGTACACCTCAGTTACCAGGAGATTGTTTAAAGCCTGCTGATACAGCCCCTGTCTCTCTGTGTCCTTTTTTTGCCAGCTCCTGAAGCTCACTGCCAGCTGTGCAGGGAAGCACTTCTTTTAAAGCCATCCTCTGCGAATTTCACTGGCTTTCCCCCAGCTCTTCCATGATGGGTGCTGCGAACAGCAGCTCTGTCTTCAGCTTATCCAGACTTCCTGATTATGTAAACCTTTACAATTCCTCCAGAACCCTCTCTGCTCCACACTCAAAAGCCCCAGGCATTTCAGGCTCCCTCAAAGGGCACCTGCTCCCTCCTCAATCATCACTGCTGCCCTTTTCTGTACTGCACTGCCATTAACAGCCTCCTGAAGGGACACAGAGGCACACGGAGCTCCCTGCTGCACCAGAAGTATCCAGCACAGAACAGGCAGCCCTTGTGCACGGGAGGGTGAATCCCTGATCATGTCCAGCCCCACGACCCTGAGCTCCCACAGCCCAGTGCTGCCGGCTCAGCCCCCGGACACCAACACCTCAGTGTGGCTGTCGGGCCGTGCCAGCCCAGCCCACGGCACAGCTCAGGCACATGGGGCACAGGCAGGGCAGTCCACAGCTCTGGTCAGCAGGACAGTGCCCTCCCTCCCAAGCTGTTGCTGGCAGCCCTGGATGTTCCCCCACCACGTACCAGGATGCTCCTGGCAGAGCCTGTCCCTCCATGCAGCACAGTGCTGTCTCATACACCAAGGGGATGAAGACACTTGAGGCATCACCACATTGCCCCACGTGTCAAAAACCGGCCTTAACGAGCAGCCTGGGCAAAGCCAAAGTTCCAGTGCTTGGCACACACCCATCTGCTCTGCCTGCTCCCCAAGCGCGACAGCAGCCACACTCAGCTCAGTGTCCACTGCCCATGTATTCCCTTCCCACCTCCGTTATTCCTTACCAGTAGCACCTGCTGGACCACCACGTAAGTGCCAAAGCTGCTGACAGATGATTTTCCACCACATTACAAGCTATGCATCACCTGAGTCCTCACACTTCCATGGACATTAGACACCAGATTCACACGGACACGTGTTAACATCCACTGTAACATGTACTTCGCTGAGTACATCCCCAGGTGAATTTTAAATGAAATATTAAAATGAATACTGCAAATTGTGGCTCTTCCCGGAAAGCCAAGTTTACACCAAAGTTCTTCTTTAGTACGTGCTCTCCATTTAAATGGATATATTTCTTCAGTACCCATAAATGAACATATTCTCCTTTTGGATAGTATTACGCTTTAAATTAGTGTTGCATAAATACCGTTACCTTTTTTGGTGAAAAACTCCTTGGAATATTTCCCCAACATAGCGTATTTTCGAGGGATTTTCCCCAGCAGTTCAATGATCAATGCTATGTGGTCTGCATTGGAGAACATTGCCAGCAAAACAGAAACATACAACAGTTTAATCAGTACATTGCATGCACACACTAACACTGGCCCGGTACAGACAGAAATAGATTGATCCTGGTAAAAAACACAGGTGCACACTGCTCACTCAGTGGTTACTTTGGAAAGAGGCTTTTCAGCAAAAATTCCTTCTCAAAACAATGTTTGAGTATCAGCTTCCACAAACAAGTTTTGCCATGTAATTTAAAATGTACCAACAGTTATTTTTCAGAACACTTGGGTTAAAAAAAAAAGAAATTTTTCAGAAACTGCTGGGCATTTCGCTTTACAAAAAGAAAATTTTGTTGTGTGATTTCAGGAAATGCTCCTCACTGGGACATGCTACAACCAGCAACAGCAATTCCACTTCTGTCTGCATCACGGCACCTTTCAAAAAGAAGAGGTACTACCTCTGCGATTGAAGAATTCCCGAGAATATTTTCCAGATAGAGCAAAGTGCCTTGGGATATTGCCTAGCAGCTCTATGATGTGTGCTATGTGGTCTATGAGGGAGAGAAAAAAAGGATACGGGAGTGGAAGGGGCAGGGAAAGGATGGGATAAAAAAGAAGAGGAAAGAAACTGGAATTAGTAAAAAATCAGAAATAGTTTCAAATCAACAATGTTTGCAGCAAATCCATGCAGAGGTTTCCAGGATCAGCAGAGCTCTGGCATCATTAGTAGCATTTAGAAATAATGAATGATGCCCACATTACCACTGCAAAGAGCATTTACAAGCAAACAAGCATGAAAATGGACAGGTATACAGATGGAAGCAGGAGTTAACTCCAATTGAAAAAAAATAATTAGTAATTGCCTAATTAAAATAAAAATACACATGTAAACATTATTACAGTGTCACTCTTATAAAGAGAAAATACTATAAAGTTCAAATTTGTAGTTTCCTTTCTAAACTAAAATGCTGTTATTTTCAATCAGGTTTCCACACATATGCAATCTTACAAGAAGGGCAGTTTAATTCCTTCAGGCAGTTGTTAAGTAGATGAATATCTGCAGAAGGGAGTTTTTGCCCACCCACTGCTACTGGTGGAACTTAAAACTAAAAAGAAAAAAAATCGTATTTATATTCTGAAAACAATGTGTATGAATAGTTCTACTCAAACACGAAACTTAAACCCCACTGTAAACTCACTGAAAATTTAAGAGGAGGAGTATGAAAACATGAAGAGTCCTATAGTATCTTGAAAGATTCATACCTTCATCCCTGGAATAGTCTTCACCAGAATGTGGTTCAAACAAATAATCTCCAGTCGCCAGCTCAAACGCCTACAACGTAACAGACACGGTTATGGGTATTTCAGAAGTAACGCTTTTGATCGTAAGATGTCAGCAAAACATCACAAATATCTCAGAAGCGAGAGGGAATTAACATTCCCAGCTCATGGCCTTCGAGTGGATCTAAGACGAGGAGAGGCCACTTACCTGGGGACACCATTCCTGCAGTGCAGCGGCAGCGCCAAGCCAGGCTCCGCAGAGAGCCCCGCGCCCGGCCCCGCGCGCCTGCGGCTGGAGGCGAAAGCAGCGTGCCCACCCCCAGGAGCTCCCACCCGTGCAGCCAGGATGAAGGAAGGAATCACCCAGAGCTGGAAGTGCAGCCCTTCCCTGCAGCCCCTGGCCAGGAGCATTCCAGCGATGCCGCCCGAGGACGCGGCTCCCAACAGTGCGGCTGCACCGGTGTGGGGAGCGCCATCGCACTGAGCCGATACCAAACACGGCTTTACGGACTCGTGTGTTGTTTGGTGATCACGTTCAGTATTTCCAAATACATGTCAGGTATTTCTAAATACATAATAAAAGCTACACGTGTAACTGATGGCTATTTACCTGTCAGATTGCATGCTGGAGACTCAACTAAAAAAGCCTGAATCACAAATAAAATCTATTTATGAATATAATTAATCACTTGAAATTAGCCAACAGGGTAAGCTTCTTTGATGACTCTAAATCTAGAAGAGTTTTTTTGAAAGCACTTTTGTTGAATCAGATGCCATCAAAGTAAATACTTCAATGATGGGGTAAACGGTGAGACTGACACTGATGGGCAATCCAGAACAGACACCAGGACATCAGATCCCCTCAGGGCACGGCAATGCTTCCTTGGGATGCTAACCCTGCGTTAGGCCGGAGCAAAAGTAACTTCCTCTTCATGGATGTAATGAATATGAAAAGCTGCAAAGCACTAAAGCAACTGTGAGAGCCCCTACTTGTGTACAGTCATGGATTCATCTGGTCTAATTTGTTAAACTATTCTCCTTCAGCTCTGGCTCACCAATTGCCCAAGCAGCCACAGGAATCTAATTCTTTCCAGGTGGTTTAAACATTAAACTATCTTCCGTGTCCAAGACATGGGAAAACACCTGATCCAGAAAAGCATTCCAAAAATGAGGCAGAGCTTCCTGGCACAATTCTAGGATGGGATTTCAGTCCATTAGAACATTTACTACAAAATACTTGTCTCCTGAAAATAGACACACTTCTGTTCCTATTTATAATCTGGAGTTGTTAAATCACCTGTAAATTTAGTCTGTTTATGAGCACTTGGCTTCTTCAAGCTGTGAATTGCAGTGTCATCCAAGTGGGCTACAGCCAACATAACTCATTGCCATCACACATAGCAGCCAAGAAAACAAGAACACCCCTTGTTGACATTTCTGTTGATCCTATGAACAAGCCTTTAATTTCTCAAGTTACTATCACTAATAAATGGTCATTCACTATTTTTCTTATTCTACTCTTAGCTCAGGATTGTCAGTTTTCATTTTACAGCTGAAAAAAATCTGAAGGACTTCATTAAATACCAGGTTTCTAAACTGAAATAAATTTTAAGAGCATCCAGAAGTGATCACTGGGAGAGATCTCTGAACACAATACAGAGACCACTGTTATTCTCCTGAGATGAGACAGAGAAGACCCAAGTGTCCTCCCTGTATTTCATGGGAATATGTATATTCGTAGGAAGAGCTGGACCAGCTTTCCTAGGAGAACATACATGGGGCTGATTTCTGAGGACAATGAGAAACTCATTGCTATTAAACACAGACCCCTGGAAGAGAACGGAAAGGTAGCTGAAATTAGCCACAAAGGTAGACTACACAAGAACACAGCTTCTGCCCCAAAAATGAAGTATTAAAAGCTTGATATGTCTGTGTGGGCCTAGAAAGATTAAACTGGAAAACTGTTTATGGAGAAGCAAAAGAAGTAAGCATACTGCTGTGATATTCTGAATTTGAGATCAGTCTGTGTATCACAAGAGCTGAAACCTCTCAGATTCAGTATATTTACACCACCCTCTCACTGAACAAAAACTAAAGCTTTTCAAAATTATGATGACGCTTCTTTCTTCCTTTTTGTATAGCTCTGTCTCCATGACCAGGATGGGCTGGGGCCACAGCACTTCACACATTTGATTTTCTGACTCTCCCTATAAGAACAGAAATACTTCTCAGATGCACGTAAGGACAGCCCAGAGGCAGGTGCTGCAAAAAATATTTGTAATGATACTTCTTAGCATCCATGGAGGACAATGTCTCAAAGGCTCATCTGTGACAACCTAGTAGTATGTTCCCAGGTATTTTCAGGACAGACTGGCTACACAGTGCAAGATCAATGAAATTAAGTAGTCCTCACTTTAAAAAGTATAAAACCCAGACCTAGGTTTTTATTACAAACAATCAGCATTGGAAATACATTAATAAACACATAAACAGCCTTTAGAAGGACAATGACATCTCTGGACTGTATTAGTCAGAGCTGTTCTGCTCCTTAACCCGATGTCCAAAGGTGTGGTGCACTGGAAAGCCCGTGCCATTACCGAGTCAGTGCTGCTGGAAGAGCAGCTCTCTGCTCCTGGACACTGAGAGCCACAGCTTTGGCTGTGGAACTGCTGCTGCTCTGCACTTGTGGGCATTCTGGGTACCTACCCACACTTCACACCCAGCTGTAGGCACACACAACCCCCAGCAGTCTCCATAAGGGAGGTCACTGACACTCTGGGATGACACAAGGAGGCCGAGACCCCAAGGGCAGCACAGTGACCACAGGTCTGGTCTGCCTAGCTGTGACCAGTCTGCGGCCACCAGCTGAGAGAGACCTCGTCAAAGTGGAGAAAAGGCCAGGGAGGACCAGGCCTCAGGTGTTACGGGGGCGGAGCAGAGGATGCAGGAGAGGAGGCTGGTGGGGCTGGGTTTGCTCAGGGAGAAGGGGGGCTTTAACTGCTGCACTCCACTGCCTGAAGGCAGTAGCAGAGAAGAGCAAGACACACTCTTCCCAACGAAATGACAACAGAGAGCAGACACAGGCAGCAAAATGGGAAATTCCAATCAAATATGAGGAAAAAAAATGTTTGGTGAGACTGGCTGAGTACTGGGACAGGCTGCTCAAAAAGGCTGTGGAAATGCCAAACTGACAGGTATGTACCCCCCAGCTGGATGAGGCTCTGAGTGACCTCATCTAACTTTGACAACAATCCTTGTTCAAGAAGGAGGCAGATACCGGAGATCCCTTTAAACCCAAATTTGACTACAATTTCCATGACGCTACAAATACAGACTAATCACATTTACTTACTTTCCCTTTGAAAGTATTAATTTCTAAAAACTAGTTTCTTGACAGAAATTCCAGCTTTAAAATACCATGACTTTTTTAAACTTTATGTTGACATTTCCCCCAACAGAAATCAGCATTTCATTTATTATATGGAAATAAAAAATGAGATACAGCACACTCAACATATGGCACAGAAGCCCAAGGCAACCATCCGTCCTTACTGACTGTTCTGGCAATTTCTGCTTACCACATTCCTAAGGTTATCACAGAAAACCAGTCTAGACTGCTTTTCTCCATCTGCAGATGGTGAACCTTTCATACAAATGGTTACACTGCTGTTTTATAGGCTCTGGAGAGGCTCTATTTCTTTCCTGCCACACGACTGTATGTGAACCTACCACAGTACAGAACTGGTGGCATCACTATTGTACATAATGGACCCACATCTAACCATACAATTGGCAATAGCTACATTTTCACTGTGTGACAGCTGTGTACTCAATCTGGTGATTGAAAAATGGATGCGTGCCTAGGGAAAACTGTCTGGGAGAGGACTGGAGGAACAATTCACTTGGACTGCATCAGCCTCCCTGAATTGAAGCCCCAGCTGAAAAAGAACAACAAGCTATAGGCCAGAATTATTATTTTGACAGATGAGATGCAGCTCTTGGCCAGAGCTTCTCTGCCCCAGCTGAAATGAAGGGATGTGAATGAGAAGACTGTAACTGCTTTAAAAATAGGCCTGGTTTTAAGAACACTGTTCCACAGGTCAGGGGGAACATGGAAACAAGATCAAAAAGCTTTTTAAGATACACACACCAGCTGACAGTTTGTTCTCCCATGGACATCTCCCTCCGAAGAGCCTGCCAATGGGGAGAATATGTAAGGCATTTTGCATGGTTAGTGCTTGGTAAGAAAGGCCGGATATACAAAACAGAGACTTGCATGGGATGCTTGGAAAGGAAACAGGGTTCTTTTATTTGCTGTACTCTGATCTTGGAATCATGCACATACTGAGTGGTTGCTTTGGAAAGTCAGCTCCTCTGGGAAATCATTTTCTCTTGAGTGTTTCAGGTTGTCCACCCACCACCTTCAAAAAGGGTGCACAGCGAGTAATAACAGCGTTCTGTACTGTATCTGCCTACTGAAAAATATGTGCATAGCAACTTCAACTTTTTCTCCCCTCGAAACCACATTTTTGATTTTCCATTTTTCCTCAAAATACTGCTTCTGTGCAGACTGAGGCTTGTCATCACACCTTTGGTATGTGCCACTCACACATACTAGCATGATGATACTCATGATCCCATGGAGACATGATCATTTTTTCCCTGCTTACAACAGTGGAAGAGTAGCTAAGGACAGTTACTTCACTCCACATTAGAGAACATCATACAAAGAAGTAAACTGGGGGCACAAGCCTGCAATTTATCTACAAGCACTTACATGTACTGTAGGTTTAATTTTAACATCATAAGTTACAATATCTTGCTCATTCTTCATTCTGTTCCTCTTGAGTTCTCTCACAGGAACGGAAATGCCCATAAATAAACTCCACTGCTGTAAGCTTGTTTGCCTTGTAGTAGCATGTCCCTTTTTTTTAAAGCTCTTTGCCTGTCCCCTTTCCCTCACACCTGGCAGTGTTTTCTTTCATCACCTGTATTCTCTTTGGGTAGATAAAACATCAAGTACAATTTTTCACCCTCTCTGACTTCCTGCTGATCTACAGCTGTGATGTATTTGCTAGGTCTTATTGTAAAGAGAAGACATTGCAGGAATCGGAACTCTCCCCAAAATCCACCTCAGAAAAGTGTTAAAAACACTCTCTTGTTCATGTCCCAGTCTGTGACACAGTCACCTCTTCCCCAAAGCTCAAACAAAAGATAATGAACAAAAGTCAGATGATGAGATTCATCACTTCAGGTGCTTCTCCCGTCTCCAATCCAAGGAGCATGAACAAGGAAAAGCAGTGGAATCATGGCGCTTGCAGTCATTTCCAGAAGCAATACAAAGGGAGGCTGTCTGCCAGTACTAACTCCCTTATCTTGCCAGGATTTTTTGGCAGCAGCAGTGGAGTACTGTGTTCCATGTTTTCTGGGATTTAGGAAATGCTAAATCACTCAGTGTCTGTTCAGTTTCTGCTCTAAAGAAAGCAACCCTCTCAATACCATTAACATGGAAATTCAAACTAATACAATTAAATAATCAAGAGTGTTTTTAATCCTGTCAAAGGTACTGCTGGCTCCAAATTGATTCCCTTTTTTTTGGATGAAAATGAGAGATGCACCTCCCTATTGGCAGAATTAAATTAGGCCTTAGTACAGCAAGGGAACATCTTCTAGAGAATTTAGTAAATATGGAGAGATTCCCCGTGTCTAGCTTTCCATGAGAGCAGCTGAGTATTCCACTTAAATGGGCCACAGTGTTAAAAGAAAATAAAAGGGCACTGAACAATTTCCCTAGCCAAACTTACAAATGTCCAGCAAATGATAGCAACATTCATTCAGACCGAGGTCACCAAAGTCTAGGAAAAAAATGTTAAGTTCCACTTTGCTTGTTTGGTGCTCAGCAAAGAATGCAACAAACAACTCTGCCAGAGTCTGGAAAAGCCCACTGACATCCGACCTCTTTCAATGGCTTCACAGCACTTCATACATACACTGATTATAAGCCCCCAAAGATATGCATCACCTTCTTTTTCTCCCTTCCTTTTTCTACTTATTTTTTCTTACAGACTCTGCAACTCAGATCACCTGAGCAGAGGACTGGCATTGGTCCGAGGATATTCACATACATCCTTTAAATATGATCCAAAGAAGTTTGGCGCACAAGAACTGGGCCATGTCAAATTTTCTAAAATTAAAAGATTCAGCTCACAGGCTGCTGGCTTGCAATGCTACTTATTCCCTGATATAACACCAAAGAAGCAGCACTGTAAGGTTATTAGCACTGAGTTATTCTGCCCCCTTTTCCTGTTTGGGTGGAGTCCTTACATGGCCTTATGTAAGGACTCCAAGTAATCCTGATCAGAAACTGGCTAGTCCCATACTAAAGTCAACACAAATAAAACAGGACCGATCTTTACTGGAAGCTGCATCAAAACCATGGAGCTCCTGGTTAAACAAAGCCATCCCAAACTAACAGAGCCCAGGTAAGGAATGCTCTCCATTGCAGACACAACATATCACGTCCCAGAAGATTCACAATGGGGAAATATAAAGCACAAGACCAAGTTAAGACCCCAGGTGAATCCTAGTACTAAGCATTCCAAGTCATCCTGCATAAAATCCAGGATACATAAAAAGATTGGTGTGTTTTATATACACTCTGACACAGAAACCCCATGGACACTAAATTCCAAGAAAGGCCCTTTTTTTGCAATTTTTTTAATGGAGATGTGAGCTAGAATATCTAACACAGCAATGCATAAAAAATCCATGGAGAAAATATTCTATTTTGCAAGTTAAGCAGTATTCATGCGTGCTTGGTGCTGTCACATTAGGTAAAGTATGGAAACATGCCAAGAAAAAAAGTAATGGAAATACTGCTAGACCACTCATTTTACACAGTACTGCTTCCAAAAATGCCTTTAACGACTCTGGATTTGTACAAGCAACGTCATCTCTGCTCTCCTTTGAGAGTCCTGGACAACATGGCTAACAGGGTATCTGAGCTGTATTTTAGCTGAAAATAAACACCTCCTACTCCAGCAGACAAACCCTTTGAAAACACAGTAAACATTATGGAACAAAGTGAATTAAATGCAGAACAAGAGCACGATAACCTAGAAGGGCATTTTCTGAACCAAATCTAGGTACAACAAGGAAACCAAACTTGGGAAAGCAAGTGGGGCTATAGTGGCATTAAAACACTTCACAGGCACTTCACAGGTCTTGACTGCTTTAGGGATTGGAGAGATTCACATTGTAACTTCCAAGGACAGCCCAAATGAGTTAATTGGGAGTTTGCAGTTCCACATCAGGAATGTTTTCCTGACCATTAATCTCTGTTACAAGTCCTCTGCAGAAAGAGCTATTAAGGTCTTCAAGGCAAACCCCACCTCAGAGCTGTTTTCCATCTGATACAGGATCAGCATCCACAGTGCTCTGACCCATTTTCTCAGCCACACAGCAATGAAAGCATATTCCAGGGGTTTTCAGACAATGAATTTTTTTGTATGAGCTTGAGAGGATGCTATTTTTCACACAACTATACAATGATGACAACTGAATTCAACAACTGTACGTCAGTGCTGTAATGTTATAAAATTTCCACTGCATTTAAAGGGAAAAAACCTAATGACTGTGGCAGAAGACAGAATTACAGCACTTCTGCTTCAAATGCTTTACTATCTGCAAAGCTTACATAACAAAAAAGCAGAAATGCATTTTTCTCGTTAAAATACGGGAATTTCATACATAATTGTGAATCTGAGTTAAGATACACCTTCAGTGGCAGTGATGCTTTAGGCTTTTTTCTTTCCTTGAGTTTGAAGAAAGCAGTAATGCTTATATAACATGGAGGAGAAGTTGTAAGAGGCTGGGCAACTCCAAGTACTGCAAGAATATTATATTCATTAGGTGTGATATTGCTATTAAGTACCCCACTACCTTTAAACACAACTCTACATAGACCTCAGCCTACTTTATGTGCCTTTAGCTACAAGACTAAAAGACTATAAAAGACTATGAAATTAGCAGTGATAGGTACAACTTTAAAGAAAGATGAATACAGGGTGTCCAATAAAATAAAAAGTTACCAAGTTCAACTGAGGTTTACAAAATACTAGTAACAGAACAAAAAGTCTCTGTAATAATTTTGTAGCTAGTTAAGAGAAGAATAATTAAAAGAATTCAAGAACAAACTGTGGAATATTTTATATGCTTTGTTTTCAATCTAATAGAAAAATTCTCCATTTTGTCCCCAAATGGAAGAGTAAATTTGGAAATGGATGGGTTTTCTGCGTACTAAAGCAAAAGCTAGTATTAAACTCCAGAGAAATCATATTTTCATTTCACTTATGGGTTAGTTACTTCCAACACATGGCCTGCTGAGCTTATAATATCTGTAGGTTTTATGTTCCTTTCAATCCTCCTCCTCCTCCTCTCCCTCTGAGCTGTGTAATTCTTCTCATCACCCACGCCTGCAAACTGTGTCTAGTGTTTGAGTCTTCTCCTCCTCCTCACACACTTACTCTTATCAGACATGGATTTGTAAAATATAAAGATTTGATTAAGTTTTCACTTTTAAATAGGCAAAGGTATTTCTAAATTTATTTTTTGGAAATACATACTATCTTTAATGAGAAGATGCATGCAGCCTGTTTATCCTCAGAGAGATATTACAGAGTGTTTCAGAAAGCTGCATGATTAAGTTTTCACTTTTTCTGTTCTCTAATGACTCTTAAAAATCTGCAATTTCAGTTCTGTGTTAAAACTAATTCTACAGAATGTTACCACGTATTTTACACTAATAAACTGAATTCCTTCTCTTCAAAGTTTAGAAGCAAGCCTAATCTGATCCATGTTTCACTGCACTTGGCACCAATTTAAAGTATTTCACTGTTTCGTTACTTTACACAAGAAAAAGGAAAGCAATCACAGCTAACAGTTGCACAGATTCTAAGACTAGAAGGAAACAAGCAGTTGTACTTTCTCAGTTACATTTTGTCATTTAAAATAGACATATATTTTCTCTGTAACCTTGCACGTTTCTGATTACAAGGTTAAAATGCATCCCATGAAAATTAGAAATGCTCTCCAAAATATTTCCTTGGGATTAAGAAGGCTTGAGAAACTTAAAGAAAGGGAAGAAATAATGAGCAGCTATCTGATACAACATAATTTATGATAATGTATTTGTGTCAAAATGTCAAAACGATCCCCATCAGGTTTCCTCACTAAATAAACAACTGCTTTTAGGGAGGTTTACTCTTGTAAATACACATTGCGTTGTTCTTACCATACATGCTGTACTCCAGATATCAGCAGGTGTACTGTAACCTGCTCCTATTAAAACCTCTATGGATCTATATTGTCTTGTCTGGATGTCTTCTGTGAAGTGTTTATGCTAAAATAGAAAGAATCACATTAATAGAAAAAAAATGACAATTAAAAGACCTGTTCTAAATAGTGAACAGCTAAAATAATGTAATTACACTTACCACCCAGCAGGCATTCCCCAGGTCAGCAATTTTAACTCTAATTTTATCTGCATTTCTTGGGTCCAGTGGATTCACCAGTAAGTCAGCAGCACGAGTTTTTGCTAACACAAGCAAAATGCAGACTAGTTAGTATGTTAAGCCTACTATTCATTATCTCTAAGCAGTTTTGCCTTGACACTTCATTCAGTGTTGTCATACACTGAAGACATCAAAATAATTTGCTGAATGTTACAAGAAATTAAAGCAACAAAAATAGGATTTCTTACCCTGATTTCTAAATATCCTTATACACATCAAGTGCAAATTTTTCGCATTCTTTAGCTGCCAAATGACAATTACTAGAATATCCAGCGGAGCTTCTGAGCAAAACCAGTGTATATGTTTCCCAGAACAGATTCAGATAGAAAATGTTAAAACTCAGACTCCAAGAACTCACCCACTATGCATACGAAAGATATGTTCTTGGAACAGTCTGGTTGAGAAAATAAAATCCTGCACTTCTATGCCTGGCTACAGTAAATAAAATCTGTCTAGATTTTTCCTTTTTTTTTTCTTTTTTTTGGTTTTTTTTTTGTTTGGTTGGTTTTTGTGTTTGTGTTTTTTTGGGTTTTTTTTTGTTTATCATTTTTTAAAACCTATCCCAAGGCGTAAAATAAAAGACTCACCAAAACCTGTCTAATTTGAGAGCCTAAAGGGCTGTCATCCTTTTCACAAATTATTCAGCATTCAAAGTTCTTTGAAGGTCCTACTTGAATCAACTATGACCCAGACTAAAAAGGCAGAACTTTAATCTAATTAATCTTGCAATCTTCAGAGGCTCTTGGGACACTGAAACCTTAACACAGCCCGGTGGAGTTGCTGCTTTTCTCCGTTTTGACATACCACCTGCTAGTTCCTAAACTGCGCTGGAAAGAAAGCAGATGGCAGAAGGCAGAAGACAAACCCACATGTCCCAAATGACAGGGCAGCACAGGACTGGTCTCAGTTTCCTTGTCCGAAAGCTACAAAGACTAAATTAGAAATTGATGGTAAGATAAAAAAAAGGTATGAGATCCAAAAGCACTTGTGACTCCAATGATCTGTTAAACTGGTGAAAGACCTGGAAGAGGAAAATACAGCAGGCATGGGACATGGACAAAAAACAGTGGATGTCAAACGGTGAATTAGGAGTGACTGGAATCAGATGGGGATCTTCAACTGCTGGCAACAGAAACCTGAACAGGTCATCAGAGCACTGAATATTGGCCAACTGACCAGAAAAGAGAGCAGCAGGGTCCACCAGGGGAGAGAAGGAATGAGAATACAGGAGTAAACTGCAAAAGGCAGAGCAGGCGGTGACCTCAACAACAGCCTTCTAAAAGGCTGGAATGGAGTCCAAGACTCAAGTTTATAAAAAGCACCAACTTAAGGATAGAAGTAAAACACCCAAAAGATATGAACTTGTTAAACTAGTAAGCTTAATATTAAAGCCTTCCCTTAAAAGCATCCTGCATAGTACAGTGCAATTTTTTTTAACACTATCACATGCATTACTCAAGAAATAACAGGACCATTCTCAGTTGTCTCTGCATTTAAAAAAAAAAGGAAAGAAAAAAAAAAAAGAGACAGTGCTAGATAAATCCTTCCCACACATCTTGTTGAAGGACTGCAGTAAATAAAGTGGAACAAAATGGGGAAAAAAGTCCCATGACTGAGACATCTGAATATGGCATTAGACAACAGCTTTCTTCAACCTTTTTCTAAGAGAGAGACCTGAGCAGGTAATAGGCAAGTGCCTACATTTTTGTGTTTTTCTCAGGAACTTATGATGCTTATGTCCTGTCTCTTCTGCAAGATGAATGTTTGGATCCTGAATTTGACAAATACAGATCATTCACAACTGAAAGTGAAGTCAGAACAGTGTACCTTTTAGAAAGTACTCACAAAAAAGCATCCAAAGAAGCTTAACCTGTGCACAAAATCAGTGAGAACTTCTGTGTCCTAGTTCCATAAAAATTAAGAAATATCACTTTAATTCTCAGTCTCAGCATGACAATGTACTTAGCAAACATTCAAACACTGGAAGGAGGAGGAGAGTCGTGAGGAAATTACAGATCTATCTTCAGGGCATTTGGTCACGCAGTGAAAACTTGAAAAAGATAAAACTTCTCATCCACTAAAGACAAAATGGTTTGTGCACTGAGTGAGGCAACTATCCCAAAAAAATGAGACCATGTCACTTAATGATGTATATAGCAATGCCTAGAGAAAGAAGAACAAATAAAAGTCTACTTCAGTACACAAAAAGGACACTAAAGACATGGTGCAAAATGGCATAGCACCATTTTAAATATTGAATAACCTTTAACTCCTGTATGCAGCTTTTTTCTAAAAACCTTCATCTATTTTATTAGTGTTATGCTCAGTGTTATTACTGATGCCATTAACATCTGTAACATTCAGCTTTTCCTTTTTCCGCAAAAAAAGTGAACTCTCACTGAGAATTTACTGCCTGTCTTCTTTCTTTGCAAGAAAGGTGTGTAAACTGATGGGATAACATCAAGGAGGAATGAAGTAGGTTTGTTTCTCCAGCTGGAGATAAGTGGTTTCCATGAGGACAAAACCAGCTTTAATCTCTGGAAGCATGAGAATTTTACACACCACCCCACGAAAACAGCAGTGTAGTCTTTCTGCCTACATACAGCTAGTAGAACAAAAGAGGAAACTACCAGGCAGCCAGGAACCTCCTGTATATTGTTTCAGGAACTTCAGAGTGTAAGGAGACGGACTAGAAGCTTTATTTGCCCAGATCTTACAGAAATGCAGTTCTATTGAGCCGTATCTTACTGCGTATTTCTTACCTTACCTGCCAGACCCTGTAATAAACTGTGTGCATTGCTCTTCTAAACTCTTAAACCAAGAAATACACTTGACTGCATTTTTCAATACAGCTCTATTTAAATTTAGTAACTTCATCTGTGACAATGTTGATCTTAGTGATCTTCTCCCTAAGGTCTCATTTTCTTTTATCCGCTTACAGATTTAGTCTCTCAGTATTTTCGTTATTGAAGCTGAAACCCATATATTTATCATTTAACCACTGGTGCTATACATAAGACCTATGTGTAATACCCTGAAGCCATTTAACTCAATGGCAAAAATCCAGCTCTTTGCAATGACACCAAGATTTCACCTTCCATGTCTTCAAATGGATTTACAGGCAAGCAGGATTTACAGCGAAAAGTTTTGGATTGAAGCGGTTCTGATGGCCAGAATTTAAACGTCCAAAACCATGGTGAATATAGAAAAGCCATAATGAGTTGAGGGGTTGGCAACATGCCCTGTTGGGTTTTAATAAAAGGTTAAGACAGGAACTGTTTGACACAGAAAGAATAATTAATGAATGAAAACACAGCATATTACAGAACTTTTCAATATGACTGAGAAAAGATGTGACAAGAAGTAACAGACAGAAGCTTCAGCCAGACAAGCTCAAACTTGCTGCAATTCTTCTAAAACAATTCAGAGTACCAAGCAGTGGAACACACTTCAATCACACCAGATTATAATCTCACTCATCCAAATCAAGAGCAGGTATCTCTTTGATGTTTTAAGGCAACAATAAAGGTTACTGGGCTTAATAGATGGTACATTACTGCCTTGTTACCAAAGAACATCAGGTTACATCATCTCATGCTCATCTTCTACCTTTAAACTATGGGAATGATATTTACTTGCAACCATAGATTTCCTTTTCTCTTTCCTGTGTAGACTGACTTGTCAATGCAAATATTTCTTCTACGATAATTTATTTATCTAATACCCCTTAAAAACACGCTCTAGAGTGGAAAAAAAAAACATAAATCAGTTCTGAAACAAAAATAATCCAATTTACTTAAACAACCTTTTCTTAACCTAACCACTGCCTTTGTATTCCACTTACCTGCCTCTTTTATTTAATACAATACACACCCATGCTACTAGACAAAAGTGACTAAGAGGAACACTTACTTTTTGGCAAATCCCCAGTGCTGGAAGCTGAAACCGTTCTGCTCCTGTCATGAGATGGGCTGCTCTCCTCTCTTTCAGTTACAGTTGATCCTTCAGAAACAGCAGAACCACAAGCTACAGACTCCAGAGCCCCAGAGAACACTGATGCTGTAAATTCAGAGAACTGGGACTCTGGAATTTTATGACGTCCATTTGGCAATTCACCATTAAACTGTTCATAGGAGCTGCTATAAGAGTAATCACTTTTTGCATTTGGATCATCAAGATTATACTCCTCTGGATTTGGACATTCTTCCTCGTCCTCATCTTCATCTTCAATCTGTTGTTCCAATAGGAATGGGCCATTTACAATATGGCCATTTGTTTTGGGGGATTCTATCCACTTAGGGTCTGTAGAGTCAGTGTTGCCAAGTTCCTGCTCAACATCATCATCTTTTTCAGTGTTTTCCTTCTCTGTGTCTTCTTTTTCATCCTGATCTTCTGCTTCACCTGAAAAATTCCAGCGCAACACACTACATCATACATCCATAAACCAGACTAAAATTAGGTATTCATTATTTTTCACTCTTCAGTAACTACTTGACTTCTGACATATCACATAAGGAAACACTGAATATCACTGAAATATGCAAACCTTAAAATCTAAATTAAAGTCAAAAGAAAGGACTAATAAAGCTGATGGAAAAATAAACAATGGGAAGCGGTTCAGGAGGAACCAATCCAGAAGAGAATAACATTAGGAAAGGAAGATGAATGAAGCCTTGAAAGCAAGCTTTAGAAATCTGCAACTCAATTAGTGTCAACAGGGAGTCACCACAGAAGTAGGAAAATTCTCAGTAAGAACAGAACAAAACCAAGCCAAACTGAACTACAGTCTCAGTAGTTACATCTTTATCCGGACTGAGGAGCTGACAAGAAAATAAGGGAAGCCAGGATGCAGCTGGACCACAATCATTATGGTCCAAGTCACCAGGACTGAACAGGAATTTTAAGAAAACATCTCAAAAACTTTAGAGCAGAAGTTGCAATCATTGTTACCTGATAGATCATTACAACAAACACTGTAAGAAGAAAAGGGGAAAGCAATGACGACTCCAACTACTACAGCAATATTACAGAAAACAAATGCATCTTACTGTTCTTCTATTCACCAGGATACTCAGTTATTCCACTTAATGTGGCATGATTACTATTCTGTTGAATTTTCTACATGCTTTTTTGAGCTGTTTTATATCTGTAGAGTGCTATTGATGGTTTTCTTCACTTCTGTAGTAGGTTTGACTTTTCTTTACCTTTTTAGGTTTTGTAGTTACAATTTTATCTACAGGAGAAAATTAACTTTATGATCTAGCACAGTTTGGAGATTTTGTTCACTGCACCAGATGCAACACCGCACAATTGGTTTCCTCTCTGAAACAGTAAAACTCAGGGTCAATAAAGCAAGTAATACTAACCATCATCATTTCCAGGTTCTTCATCTACTACCTCTTCTATATCAGCAGTTTTTAGTTTCACCTCTGGGTGGTACTCATCTTCTTGTTCATTTGATGGTACAGCTGAGGTTACATTTTCTTCTATTTTTTTCCTTTCAGCTTCCCGCTCTAGTTCTTCTATTTCCTGCAGGCGTTTTTCTAGCAGCTCAGCTTGTCTCTTCTGTTTTTTCTTCAGTTTTTTCTTTTTGTTTTTGGATATTTTTCCAACCTGAAATAGTAATATCAAAGAAAGAAAGAAAAAAAACCCCTAATTAATTATTTTCAAGGCACCTCACACCAAACTCCATTTTGATAAATTTTCAGTTTATCATTTTATTAAAAAATCATACATGGCATTTAATATAGTAATTATATTGCTTTTTCCATTTTACTTCAAATCAAGAATGCTATAGGATTATATGATGCAAAAATCCACCAAAATTTTATAAAGCTAATCATGTTTTTACATAGTCATTATTAGATACAAGGGCAAAATACATCTAAGATGCCACAGCAAAATTCCTATGATCCTATAAACCTTGAGTAGGCACAATAATCTTAAACTCCAACCCAGATTAATAGATGACAGTGTATGTGGAAAATGATCTGGTATCATATTAGTTGTTTGCACATAAATTTAATACATGATTTCTCTCTCTGTGCAATGCAAAAGTATTCTGAGAAAAAAGACACAAGAAAACTAAAGAGACTGAAAACAGTGAATTTTAAGTAAAACCTGTGTTGTTCAGCTATTTTCTTGTGAAAGGAAAACATTTTTATTATTCCCTTCTGGCCCAAAACATATGAACTACAAACAGCAGATGGTCATTATGAAGTTTCTCATTTTATATAATATAATGATTGAAAAACTCAGGTACAACAATAAGGAAATGAAAAATGAACACATCAGAGCTAGGAGTGAAACACTTCCTTACATTTTAACTGAATTGTGAGTTCTATTTTCACTGTTTGATAAATGAGATCTATCCAGTTTTCATTCACTGTTTAGATATCATGGTAAGAAATCCTCACATAATTAAAAAATAAAGTACAAGGTTTATCTGTTAATCCTGTTATCTCCATTAAAAGTCATGGGATAGTTTAAACAAAAGAGTTAATTTCACAACCTTGATAATTTTCACCCATGTTGTGTGCCCACTGAAATTATATATGTTCTGTACGCACAGAAAGCGAGTTTGACCATAGATATTTCCAAACAGCTGCATTACCATTGGTTATTTGCTATATGCGTATGGCAAAGAGATCTTTCAAACCTCATAAAATTGCCTCTCCTTTAAGGCCTTGATGATTAATAGCCCTTGAGCTATCTGCAATGCACAATATTTAGTGCATTCACCCATTTTTGTCAGGATTTGAACGAATGGATTATTCCTCAAGAGAAGAAAATGGCAATGCTTAACTTAGTTGGACATAGCTATAGAGCTGTATGTCTGTGAGAATTTCCATCACAGAAATACTGTGCTTAAAACCGGTAAGGCCAGAGACATGAAAAGAAAAAAATGTTCTTTGAAAGATAAAAGCTTTATTCAAAGGAAGCTTTTAAAAAGGGTCGAGACTACTAACAGTCTAATACCTACTAATACCCACAGAAACACAGAAAATAAGGTAGTTAACTTGTATTATATAACAATACTTACAGGCTTTTGTTGTGGAGCTGTACTCACTAAAAAGAAAAAAAAAATTATAAATAAAATAAAGATTTTCTTTTTCAAAAACAACTCTATAAAATCAAAAAGTAGTAGAAATTATTTTAAAATGTTCTTAACTAAATAAGGCAGTGTTAAGTTCTTTTTGTTAGGCAGATTTTTTACTCTTTACAAGTACATGCTGCCTGAAATCATTTGATGTCTCCATTAGAGCATCTGCAATTGTTAGGAGCTAGCAGCAATCTGTGTTCACTGTGTTGTGGTTAGTGGAGAGTTTATGAAATTTAAAAAAAAAAAAAGTCTGAATCCATAAAGAGTGGATAGAAAACATCAAATGACTGCAGAGCTGTCAGATTCAATGTATGTAGTGAGCTGGCTGAGCAGGTATAGACTGATTTAAATAGTTCAGGGAGTATCACCAAAGATACAACTACTGTGCTGTACTCAACAGAAAAACCAAGTATTCATGTTTTTTATTGTGAAACAAGGCAGTTTGATTGCTAGGGCTGGAGGCATGAAGAAGTGCCCAAGGCAAAAAACACAGCATATCACAGAGAAAGCAGCTCCAGCACGGGCCTCTTCCTTAGCACCTCTGAGTAGGAGCCCATAGTGACGGGGTCTGGTGAGATTGCAATGCTGACTGTGACAGGCACAGAACAGCGCCACAAGCCACATAAAACCTCCCCCGAGTGATCAAAACCAACAGAAAAAACCAAATATGGGAGACAGATGCAAAGTGGAAGTGAGCAAGAGGAACTGAATGGGGGAGAACCTCTCACAAATTTCTTCAGACACACAGGCAATTAAGAAATGCAAAATAAAATACAGAGTTGTTGTATAGGTTCAGATCTCGCTGCTAAGCTCAGGGAAAAACCTGCTTGAACACGCCTGAAAGGGCACAGTTTTCAAAAAGATTCTTAAACCTGAGCATTATCACTGCTATAAAAAGGGAAATTACACACAACTTATTCTTGCAATGCCATAAAGAAAACACATGTGGTCCTGTGTGCAAAGTCATACATTTAATCACTATTTGTTAAGAACAAAGTGTGATAAGAACCCCATTCCTTAAAATAGTATTTCCTTTAATGTCAGGAAGCAATACAAAGGCTGCATGAACAAAATCAAGTTATTTCCCATACAAACAACATACCATCTCTAGCTATGTGATTACACATTATGTAAAATTTGATACAATATATTCACAATTTATACAATTTTTCATCTAAAAATATATAATGCTGAGAGAAATGGATTCTGACCACTGTATTTTTTCCCAATATTGAAGGTATTTTTATCATACCTCAGAGATTTTAATCTGTGATATATTTTCTGACAATATTACAAAGGGAATTATTTCTTCACTGCCTGCAGTTGATGCACTCAACTGGCAAATTCATAGCGACCACAGTACTAAAAATATATAGTACATAGTACTAAAAAAAAAAAAAAAAAAAAATCACTAGAAAAGCCACACTTCCTCCTTGTTTGTCTTTGCTGATTGCTGTGAACTTCTTTACCTTGGTTTCTCCTAGCTAAACATAAGGTACCATTCCTATCTAAACTCCTGGCAAGTTTAACATAAAACATATGTTAATACACGCCTAGGAAAATGGGCTTATTCAATTAGGTACAATAAATTCAATTTTTAAGGGTGAAAAACTGTGAATGTAAAACTTACTATTGCATCTTGAGAATAAGTTACAACAGACAAAAAGGCAGATGATTTCACAAGGATGCTGATGAACTTGTAACGGAACTAGACATAATCTAGATAAGATTATTAATTATTGTCAATATTAGAGATGCAAGCTTCCAGTGTGACTAAAACCCAGCATTAAAGCTCGTGGGATGGGAGGGGAGTAAGTTTATACAAATATATCTTTTTCTGTATCTGTGGACATTGAAAACTTGAACGTGCAAAACCACTATGGAGTGCATTTCTCTGATAGTTTCTAGAGCATGAATAAAAATTAAACAGACATGCATTTTTCATATACAACTATTTAAAATGTGAATTTTCATTGGACAAATACTGTTAGCAATAATATACTGATGGTAGTTTACCACATTACATTTAAATATCCTGTTCCTACCTGCTGAGCCAGAGGGGGGAGGAGCACCTGCTTTCTGCCACTCGGTAGCTTCAGCAGCCATCCTGCGCACGTAGGCATCATCCACGCACATCAAAATGTTTTCTGGCTTTATATCCGTATGAATGATCTTGCACTTGCTGTGTAGGTAATCTAGACCCTGAAGTACCTAATTACAAAAGGATTTTTAAAACCCTGCTTGAAACTGCAATTAAATTTATTATGAATGCAGCTCTCAGCTCCATTTTAAAATAAGCCTGATTTTATCCCAATGCTCAAAAGTATCCAAAAATTGGAAAAAATATATTACTGAATAATAACAACATAATTTTCCACTGTAGCATGGAATTACAGAAGTTTATGAAAAAAAATTATTTAATGCACAGTAACACCAGCACAATAACTGAATTGCATCATATTCAACTTTCATAAATCAGTTTCTAAAACATGTGTAGCACAAGTTTTGTCCCAGTACAAAAAAAAAGAAAGATCTACACTATCTTCAATATGCAACCTGAAAGCCTTACCAAACAATGCCACTGTGACCAGTCCAAACAGTTAATTCCAGTCTCACAAAAACTAAAGCTTTTAAATCTTTCTAAGACTAAGCTCTTCCTCTTTTCTCAGGTTTTAAGTGTTTGAATTGGCAGGAATTTTTACTTTTGCCTACATTCAAAAAGCAATTTAAGTTGGAAGGCCCTGTGATTCAAACCTTCCTTGTCTAAATCATACCACCTTCAAAGTTGTATCCAACCTCAAAATCAGATGAGCCTGGTCAGAGCCTTTATCCAGTTCACTTCCAACTACCTCCCAAAATGCAGAACTGGCCAGGCTGTGTGCTGCTTGCTGGGTAAAAACCTGAGTGGACACCAGGCGCAGAGCTTGGTGAGGAATGGAGTTACATCCAGCTGGCAGCTGTCACCAGTGGGGTTCCCCAGAACTCAGTACTGGGGCCAGTCCTGTTTAATATCGTTATCAATGACCAGGACAAGGGGATGCAGTGGACCCTCAGTCAGTCTGCAGGTGACACCAAGCTGGGTGGGAGTGTTGACTGGCCGGAGGGCAGGAAGGCTCTGCAGAGGGGTCTGGACAGGATTGATGGGCTGAGGCCAATTGTGTGGGGCTGAAGCCAATTGTGTGAGGCTCAACAAGGCCAAGTGCCAGGTCCTGCCCTGGGGTCACAACAACCCCAGGCAGGGCCACAGGCTGGACAGAGTGGATGGGAAATGGCCCAGTGGAAAAGGACCCAAGGGTGCTGGTTTACAGCGGCTGAACATGAGCCAGAGTGTGCCCAGGTGGCCAAGAAGGCCAGTGGCATCCTGGCTTGGATCAGAAACAGTGTGGACAGCAGGACCAGGGCAGGGATGGTCCCACTGTACTCAGCACTGGTGAGGTCACACCTCGAATCCTGTGTTCATTTTTGGGCCCCTCACTACAAGAAGGACATTGAGGGGCTGGAGCAAGTCCAGAGAAGAGAACAGAGCTGGGGAAAGGTCTGGAGCACAAGTCTGACGAGGAACAGCTGAGGGAGCTGGGGTTGCTCAGTCTGTAAAAAAAAAGAGGAGGCTGAGGGGAGACTTTATCACTCTACAACTGCCTGAAAGGAGCCTGTAGCCAGGTGGGACTTGCTCTGTTCTCCAAAGTAAATAAAGTTGCACCATGGGTGGTTTAGATTGGACATCAGGAAAAATTTCTTCACTGAAGGGGCGATAAGGCTGCCAAGGCAACAGGCTGCCTGAAGTGGTGGAATCACCACACCTGGAAGCATTTAAAAGTACAGATGTGGCACTTAAGGACACTGTTTAGTGGCAGACTTGGCAGTGGGTTAATGGTTCAAACTGATGTTCTTTCAGGTCTTTTCCACCCTGAATGATTCTATGGTAAATGCTTTCTACTTGCTGGAACACCTTCTCCTCTCGATTGCCTCTCAGCAACTTGATTTTCACAGAATAGCAAAAGAACGTATTTTGAAAGAAAAGTGAAACATCCCAGTGAAATGTTCTGAAGTTGTTTCACCTTGCTAACACTCTGACTCAACAAAAACTTAAATACAGATAGCAATTTTTCAAAGAACAGGTTATTTTCATTTGTCAGAGGAACACCATTTTTGTTCATTGCTATCATCATCATCATCATCATAATGGGATTATTTCCCACCGTTACGATGATTTATTTTCCCAGATTTTATTAAGAAGCATGACATGTCAACCAAAACTGCAATTTAATATGAATATCTTCACACCTATGAAAAAGACTCATTGCTTCAACTTTCTGTTCTCTAAAACAGCTCAGGAAACTCCCTTATCAGTGGGAAACCTTGATCAAAAAACACAACCCAAACCCCAAAAAAACCCCTGCATGCAGAAGGGCAGGCTACCCATTAAGATGCTCTTGCAAACCCCAGTGAGATTAAAATAAAATTATCTTATCTTAGATATTAGTAAGAGTTCAGTTCAAATATCATAATTCTAACCTTCAAACTGTTAACAATGGTGAAAAAACCTAATTAACAAAACTTACCTGTCGAATTATGCTTTTTACACAACGGATAGGAAGGCCCTGATAATTGGACTTGATTATCCATTTTAGAAGATGATGTCCAAGTACTTCAAAGACCATACAGACATCTGGGATTTAATTAAGGATAACTTCCAAATAAACTTGTTCATGAGATCAACACAAATGTTTGCTTGTGTTCTGGCCAAAGGAATCATCACCCCCTTTAGAGGGAAAATGGTTCCCCCTAAAATGCGCATGGTAAATGCTTTGGGACCTCATTTCAATTATATATAAACCCATACAAAACCAGTGTTCAAATGCACATAAAATAAAACATTTTAGTTATGCAAATCTTGTCCATTATTTCTACATGCTAACAACAGCATTAAGGTGAATAATTAAGTAAGGAATTGTAAAAAGTAAATAATTCATTTTTGTTTTCTTTGAAAAAGTTAAAAGTACTGATTTGACCTATAATCTCTAGTTTTAAAAAAACTGAAATTATATTAATAGGTTTTAATTAAAAAAGTGTGCAGCAACCATGTTTTAGAAAATGACCCATAATAAGCAGTTTTTTTACTACACTCAATATAGAGTCACTTGACAACAAATACTAACATAGTAAGAGAATGGATCTCTTAAAACCTTCAGTTTTAACTGCAGAGAATGACAATCACCAAAGAACTCAAGAACAAAAGAAATGCAGAACTCAGAAGCAACATGCAAAAACCATAATGCCAAAATATTTGACACAGCATTTACTACTGGTCACTGACAGAGGCAAACAGTCGATTAGCAGGGAAGACTGTTAGGAAAAAACAAGACGTAGGAACTTCCTGCGATTTGTGGTTCAAAGAGTTCCTAAGTTACAAGATTCTACATTTATATGCCTGGGTAGGTTATCTTTCTATTGAGAAAATCTTCAGATATTGAAGCTAATTTAAAGTTTTATCATCCACAACATTCTGGCAAGAAGTTATACAATTTGACTGTACTGAACTAATCCTCAAGCATGAGCTTGGAATGACCTTAATGTACCTAGAAATCAGACAGGATGTTAAAATTTTAACTACATGATATTATAACCTTGCAAAGAATAATGTAATACAATTAACAGAAAACTAACTGATCAATACTGCAGGGAAATTTCAGTGATTTAGACTACCTCAGAGACCATTCACATGGAACTACACTTTAGGAGAGAAATCTTACCTCACTTCTCTAAGTTTTATTAACTAGAACCTTGGAAATGATCTTGAAGTCACTGTCTTGTGTCAAAATGAGACTTACCTTGTCTGTCAGTTTATCACACACATTCTTCTCAAGTACTGATACACATATAGGTAATTCAAGTTTTAGCACCTACATGCCCTATATTGAAGTTAGACCAACAGTAAAAGGTCTCAAGACTGGTCAAAGCTCATTGTGAAGAACTGTAACACAATTGTTGCCAACTGTTCACCTCACTTCACATTCCTGAGCTCCTGTATTAGAGGAGACACCGAACAGTCGTTTCACACTCACATCAACTGGGTCTACTCAGAACATTATAAAACTCAGTTCCATTCAGAGAGAAAACAGTCTTGGTTGCTTTACCCCACAATGAACAGCAGTCAGTAGTAGAGCACACAGCCATCATAAAGCATGAGCACAGCACATCAGCTCTGCAGGGCTTTTTAACTGAGCCCACACAGTCAAGCTGCAAAGCTACAGCGACACAGATTTCAAAAAGGCAGGACACTGCAACATTCAGAAATGAAATATAGGACACCCACCCACAGTCCTTCAGACTACTGCTGCTGCAGACTCTCCAATGAACATTCCTGACATTCCTTGCATTTACAGAAGCATTAAGCCTTGCCAGTAACCAGAAGAAAAAGGGATGTAGGAAAGTAAACAGCTGAGAGGCAAGGGGAGGGCACCAAGAAGGAAGATATAAGAGGAATGGCAGAGGCAGGCAGAAAGAGAGAGCGCCACAAGAAAGTGATGTCTACCTGAAAAAAAAGAGATTGCAACATTTTGCCGGGAGGACTTGGACAAACTTAAGGGACACTCCAAACTGCAGAGACAACTGGAATGGGGAAAAGATACAGAGCAGGCTCAGTTGGGAGCAGGTATGCAAAAACATGACAACTGTCTGATTTACTATCCTGATTTGAAAAACATTAACCTTAAACCAGACTGTCCAGAACAAGGAGTTTGGGAAAAGCTGTGCATTAACTACTAGGAAGCCAGTCTTGCAAATCTCAGGATCTTCCTGCAGCACCAATCACCTTGACTGGAGAGCAGGTCCACAAAGTCCTGCAGCAAAAAAACTCTGAAGCCCTCCCAGCATACATACTTCTTGTGAAAAGCTATTTGAAGCAGCACAGGGCATGTCTCACAGGGGGAAACTAAGCACAGCAGCAAAAGTGAGAGCAAACGTAACATTAATCATATGACAGGCTTAAGTACTGAGAGCTGTTTTTTCTTGACTCAAATCCCACCTGTAACTATTTATCTATCTACAAATACATGTTACTGGAGCATTTAGAAATATGATGACGGTTAAAGGCTAGTTAAGCTCTAGTAGCAACACAGAAAACTTTAGGATGCATCTCAGATGCTTTTGGACCGGCAGCATTTAGGCACTATGGCATTTAATTAATATTCTATATTCTTTGGAGATACATTTATTACAATCATTACAATGTCTGATTGTGTGGGAATGTTTCCTTCTTTATTTTTTCCATTTGTCTTTCAAAATGCATGTTCCATTATGTGATTATCTGAATCTTTCATTAAAAAAATGCTACACTCAAATGAACATTTATTATGGCTCTAATACATGCCCACTGCAAAAAAATTTACACTTACTGACAACATCAAAGTGCCCAAGCTCATGAATTCTGTTATTTCATGAAAAAGTTGTAATTGCAATCTTTTTAAAATATACAAGTAGGTAAAAAATTATCAGTCTAGTGCAGCATAACACAATTATTAAAACTGCTCTGTATATAAACACTTACTATAGCTCTTAGGAGAAAGATGACAGGTTGCGGTCACACAGAGCAGGCCCATGGCTCTGCACATTCCCAGATCTGTTCTACATGGTTCTTGACAATCTTCCCTGTTTGGGAGTTCCATGGCATTTTGTGGCATTAGCCTTCCAAAGGATTCACCCACCTCTCTTATGTCTTGCTTTAGCTTTTAAATGTATCCCATAACCAATAACCAAGTCTCTATGAAGCATATGTTACTTTAATTTATAGTCAAGCAACAGATATTTAGTGACTTGCCCAAAGGAAGCTGGAAATAGCAGAGCATGGAAAATATCTCAAATTACTCTATTTCTCTCAACCTGTGCAACTAAATGACACTAATGTAGCACTAATACAGCATTTTAAAAAGTAAACAGCACCAAAATATTAAAATAATTACCTGCTCCATCCTAAGGGAACCTACACCAAAGATTATTTTCCTTGAAGATAAAAGGGAGCTGATGAAATAATCAGTGCAACCAACCGCTGCTCAAATAACTCACAATGCACAAGCTGTTCATAAGAAAACTCAAAGCGTAAGATACTTGGTTTCATATTTTCAATGGCAGTCAGGACTTGGACAGACTTCCAGCTGTAATTTAAATTTGAGTCCAGTATCAGCCCATCCTGCATATTGGTACTTTTCTGGAAAATGTACTTTTTAGTAAGGCAGGAACATTTGCCTTCCACATAAAAATTTCTGTACTGCCAGTTTCAACATGAAGGCAAAACTGAAATAGAATAAATCAACATCAGCTGTCCAATTTTAATCTGCCAACACAAAGCTAGCTGACCCCTTATTTTCCACTAGCACATGGTCTCTTTTGGCTTTGTCAATCTAAGTGCTATATTTCAAAAATATGTAAGTTTGGATATGGTTTCAAAGTATTATCACTAACAAAATTTACTCTTCACACCTACAAACAACCCTCACTTCTAATAAAGTTGTATACATACATGTGAATCTTAGCAAGAATTTAAGAACATTACTGGGAAACTGCTCTGGTAAACAGATAAGAGTTATTTCTATGTAAAACTATGAATACATTATCTTACCAATTATTTCATATTAGTGTTTCACAATAAAACAGTACATCAAAATTTTTGGTTTCTAAAAATAACTTCAATTATTCTTCAATTATACAACTGTCAGACGAAGACCTGAAGTGCTTTGGTCACATTATATTTTAGTGAACACAGTTAGACAAAATACACATATTTATATAACACTTCTTCATAAGCATCTCAGCTCAAACAAAAACCTATCTTTTGTAGCACAACAGCAGCATCAAGAGACCCAACCCAGTCTTTGCCTCGCTGTGTTAAGCAATTTCTCTGATCACCATTTATATTTGTAATGACTATTAACAACTACACCGCTTAATTCTTTTTAATTTGATGGTGAAACCCAGGAAAAAAGCATACCAAACTAAGCAGACCCTATCTTCCTACCATGGTATCTGACCACTGAAGAAACCAGGGAACAAATAAAAATGGTGCAATGGAAAAGGAGTTAAGACATCAGTCTGTACCTGAGAATGCTTGACCCCACACTCTCATTCTCACCACAAACCCAAAGGCTCCGTAACTAATGTCAAGAGACAGACAAATGGGATGAAAAGTGCTTGCACAGTTCTCTCTGGAAGGATGCTTTTTTGTGACCATTCAGATTTACTGACAATCACCTTCTACATTCCTCATCAGGAAGATGAAAGTTGGTGAAAGGTACCTTAATCTGATCTGCTGAAGACTGAAGGCACATCACCAAAATCAATGTACAATTAAGCTCTCCAGAGCAGGAACTCTGGCAATATGACACCATGAACAATGAGGTCTGCTACTAGGCTCCAAAACACAATGAGCACACACATAAATCCAGCTGTAACAGTAAATGAAGGCACAGTAATATAATAAGCTGCTAAAATACCTAATATAATTAGCAAGGATAACTCAGTTTAGCTCGACTCTAAAATCAAATACATTCATAGACCCAAAATTTACCCTGAGAACGAGTCAGTTATATTTTACTTTTTCTTTTTTTCCCCCACCTCCTTTTCATTTTTCAAAGGAAGCATTTGAAGGCAAAGGTTTACAACCTTTGCCAAAACTGAGGTTAACACCTGGCCAAAAGATGATTGCATGAACAAGAGAAGCATCTCCATGACCTCGTACTTCCCACAAGAAAAGAGAAACGAGCTTTTTCATGACAGTGATAATTTCTCTTTACCAGTCTAGAACACAAAAATACTTCTTGTAAGCTTCAGTTATAACAAATGTTTTCAGTAAACTCTAGTTTTTAATTAAACTATCTCTAGTCCTACCAGACCATGACAGGATATATGGGACTTCTTTTTTAATTTTGCATTGCATTTAGAAAAGCTAAGTTATTTTCACTCAGAGAGTGCATTAGACACTGCACTTTCTGCATCTACATATACTTTGGGTGTTTCTGCTTTGTATATTTAAAGTAAGATTAACGAGAAAAAATCCAGAACTAAATGCTTACTTATTTCAGTAAAACATTTTTAATGAGAATGCCATGTTCTTAAAAGGATACGAATTCCATTCATTCCAGAAATTTTGAAGTCATCAATTAGCTGTACAACCATATCCTTGTTGGGGTCATTAGGGTCACTTTCACGAACCTAAACCAAGAATGCAAACACTGACATTTTAGGAAAAAAATCACTTTAAAATATTAATTACTTGGATTTCCATATAAACAGTATTTTGGAGCTTCAGAAAACATGGCAACACATAAGCCATATATTTAAAGGAGAATATGCAAAAAAAAGAGTCTAAAACCAATTCTCTGTTTTTTGAAAAAAATCATTATTAGTATTATTATTATCATTGAACACTGCATTGCAATAGTGATACTTACACATTTGAGCAACTTTATTTCATCCAAGGCTGTCTCTGTATAATGCTGGGCACTTTTTACAACTTTCATTGCAACAAACCTTTTTCCCCTTGAAAAGAAGAGAAACATTTTCAACACACACTCTGAGCTAAAACAAACATACTTTGAAGGTTGGGAAATTTTAAATAGAATATTTCATAGTCTAATGCATTCTGACAGAAAATTCTGAAATTACACTTAGTGACAACTTTTAACAACACTCTCTTAATAGCCTAATTTATTGAGTATTTTTTCTCCTTGATGCTAAGGTCTCTAAAAGAGAAATCTGCTTACACATTTTATCATTTAATGAAGGTAATTATATTTTTTCATTGAAGATACAACTGAAATAAAAATATTAGCTTATTCCTGCAAGCTTGATACAATATGCAAATTCAATAAGCAAAGCTAATTTGTCAAAGGAAACAGAATTATATTTATTTCTGAGTGCTTTTATAAACTACACCACTAATCAAGAGCAAAATAAGACTCTAGTCATCTTTCTGCACAAAATGTGAGCAAACATTTACGTAACACTATCATGCACATAAAACAGAAGTTATTGAAAGCAAAATAAAGTAACATATTGAGAAAAAAGTATATGGAAAGAAACAGTTTTCTTACTGCATATCCCAGCATAGCCAGACTGTAGAGAAGTGTCCCCATCCTAATTTTCTAATAACATGATACCGGCCATTGAAAAGATCACCAATTTTCACTGGATGATAGCCTCCTTTCATGAAAAAATGAGGAGAAAAAGAATATTCAGAAAACAAACAATAATTCCCAGGTTTTGAAGTCATTCTCTTGTAGTATAAATTTTCCTCTTCAAACTGTCCTGTACTATAAATAGGAAATCTAAAGAAAACTTTAACGTTAAAAATTCTGCCTTGCTTAGCCTGGAGGGAAAAAACCTGTGTCCTGTAACTACTGTAGAGTTTATTCACCCTTCTCTCTTATGGCTTTTATTTATGGTAATATTACCATCTGTTCTCGATTTCCTCAGGCTTATCTTTCACTTCACAGACAGTACAGAAAATATCTACATTATTTCTTCATCATATTTGAAGCCTCTCTAGACAACATATTTTGGATGATTGCAGAATCTCAACAGAGATTGTTTTAATTCCCATTTGCTTTCTAGTAATAAAAGCAGCAATAAAATACTTCCTGAGAAAATGTTAAGAACAATGCAGACTTTATTGATGCTCTTCTACTTGGCTCCTGACCCATAGGAGCAACGCATTTTTCTCATGTCTGAGGGTTTTACAGTGAGGAGGAAGAAGAGAAAACAGGCAGCTCTGGGGTTTGTCTGAACTGCTTTGTCATTACCAAAGTCTGCAGTCCAAACTTCCACCACTACACAGGTTCTCCACAACCCCATGAGGCAGAAAGGCCAACAGGACAGAGCAAGCTGGAGCTCAGGTTTCTAGACAGTGTGAGGAGGTGTAATGAAGTCTTTTATTTCCTTTGCATTTTAGGAAATATTCCTACTCCTAGTCAAACATGGGGAAGACAACGAACACGCAAGATTTTTATTCAGACCTTAACACACCAACAATAACATCCCAGTTTTGCCTAAATTGAAAACCAAAAATAAAGCTGCACCATACAACCCTCCAGGATATCACCAGCAGCAGACTCAGAGCAGCTTTCAAGGAATCACTTCTTTGTCTCTTTCTGGTGCTTCACAATGTCATGCCCAAATGTCCTTTGGCAGGATCCTCAGTTATTGACTATTCCATTTAGAATCAGGAAAACCTCAGACTACTTTCTCTAAGTTGCTGTATCTGTTTTAAATCCCCTGAAAATCTTTTTAGAACTGGTTAAGACAACAATGTGAATTTATAACTTAATTCCTTGGATTCAAAACAGGGACTTGTCTCTTATCTCCTTTTATCTGTGTGAACAGTGATGACAAATCTGGATATAATTACATTCTATTTTTGCTAATAACATCTTCTGCCTTAACAGAAGTTCAGCAGTTTTTTTATTGACTCTCATATGCTTCCATATAATCTGCTATCTTCCATAACAGATTAATAAATTTAACACAACTGTGCAACAGAATTCTAAAGATTACACAGTCAGGAGAATGATAAAGCTTAAATGACATATTGTGTTGGATGCTGCTATGTCTAACAAACTCTAAAACACACACAGCTTTGATACAGTGCTAAGGTGTAACTGCAAGCTCAGCAAACAGCAGACACTCCTAGCTCACAGCTTCAGCCAAAAGCTGACCCTTCCCTTGGGGAAGACCTCCCCACCCCTCCCATCACTGGGAAGGAAATGTTCACAAAAGCTGCCAGGACAACTCACCCAGCAAACTAAAATGATACCTTCGTTTCCATGGCTGAGTTGTACCAACCTTGGTCAGGATGTGCACACTGCCAAATGGGAACTCCTTATTTCCAAGTTAAAAACCAGATCACTTTTGGAACACCTGACCAGATTTACTCTCCAAGAGGAAAGGGGCAGGACATGGACTTACTGAGAGTAAGCATTGACTACTATACTGACCATTTGCAAAAAGAAACACTATCAGCCACATATGAAGCCCAAGTCTATTACAGCTTCATTATTATAGAAATTTTGCTAAATAAATGCAAATACATCAATCTGCACTGATACAAAACTTAAAAACAAAATTAAGTTTCATTTTGTCTATTTAAGCATCTCCTAGTAACAGCTGATGGAGCTATTTAACAATCTGGATAAATTCAATCATTATTTAAGACAGCTATTGACTGCTTTAAAACAAACAAAAATACAATTACTTGATAATTTTTTTTCCACAGAATTCTGTGCAGGATGATGACGAAGTCATAGATGTGAATGTAAAGTTAAGAGAACATACAAGAATTCTACCTTTCCATTACTGAAAAGGTTTGCATTTGTGAAGTGAATCAAATCTGATGACCTGCAGAATTTATATAAGGGACTTCCACATAATACACCATAACAGATAAAAATATGTTTCTAGAAATAGTTTAGGCAAACAAGTGCCTTTTAAGTCTGACTCTGCACATAGCTTCTGTTATATTAGTGCTTCAAAGGGTCAAAAATAATCAAAAACTTGTGATAGTTTCTTCTCATCATAGACAGAAAAGAAAACAGCATAGAGAGGAAACCAGACAAAGACACCAAAATTAATAAACTGGGGGTTGATAAGTTATCTTTGTAAACTCTATGTGTTGGAAGCAAAATGATACTATACATGTAAAAACCATGTTATTTTGATCCCTATACCACTATCATGACTAATTATAGCAATACGCCAGCTATGTTACAGATGCCAACAGCGGTAGCATATATAGCTTATGAGTATATATACTGCACAACATACTTTCCACTGTCCTAAGTCACAACAGAAACAGTTTTAGAAATCATCTGTTACCATTCCTGTACATGTTACTCTCTGATTATTGATATCAGCAACATATGCATTTACAGGTTGTGGACAACCAGCTAACAACCCACTTAGTTATGTGTATTTTAAAAACCGGTGTCATGCTGTGATGAATGTAACCATTTATGTTCTCCATGACACCAAAAGTACTTCTAAATATTAGTAACAAGAATACATCTATGCAAAATCAACAAGTTGATACAAATTATGAGCTTTTGGAAAAACAATACCAGCATTTGAAAATATACAATGTATAAGTGGCACTGCTGATAACGCAACCAAAAAAAAAAACCACCCTGTTGTACTATTCACTGCAGCACACACAGAAAAAAAGTGTCTCTCACAACTAGCTAGCGACATGCATGCAAGAAAGAGGGTCAGAAAAATGAGATCATTATTCCTGAATGTCTCCTGAATGTATTGGTAATTGTAGCTGGCTCGTTCTATGTTTGTATAGGGAATTATTCCCTTTGTGAACTGGATGAATGGGAGACATCTCCAGGGGGCAAAGAAGATGATCAGAGAAGCAAAAAAAATTTCCAATTACATCCATGACACAACAGACTCTTGAAAAAAAAATATCCAAGTGTTCCAAGGCTTTTCAGAGAAAAAGAAAAACTAGCTTCACTAAGTACCCCTTGAAAAATCATGCAGTTGGACTTTTGATATTTCCATTCCTTAAACAAATAAATATTTGAGAAGAATTTTATGCTAATTCAGTGACACAAACAGAAGTAATGTCACAGATTTAAACAAGCCCTGGAGGAAGCCCCCAGGAAACAGAAGTTAGTCTGCTTTTCACAGATGGCTGCTAGTCAGTCTCTTTCACATCAGGTGCTAATACAAACTGATCCAATTTCCTCATTAAAAAATACTACTAGGACTATTTACTAATCACCATGTAATGTGGTCAAGATGCAAGCCCAGCACACAGTAACATACGCTTAAAAATAAAATTACTAACAGAAATACTCAACAGGAAGTACAGCTAATAGGTCATACGTTGGAATTCCTGAAAAAAATTAATTATATACTGGTCATCAAAATCTCCCTCCATGAAAGTTCAGATGCAGATTGAGAAGAGATGAAGTATGCTCTGTGCCTCAGTCAAAAATCCTGGAAGACTGCCATTTTGAAGACAAAATTAGGAATAAAAGAGACACTCCAGTAATAAATGATAATTTCCAAATCTTTCTCTTCCGCTCTGTAAATACAGATTAGGCTACCCAACACAGAAAAAGATATTCAAACTAATATTAACATCTCTCCAAAAAATGGAACATGTATCTAAAAGCCATTCCTGGAGTTCTTTACCAAATAACTTGCTCATTCCCTATACTGAATATAAAATATATAAACAAATCCCAATGTGGTCATGGGAATTCAGATCCTTATGGTGACCTTCCCTTCAGTTCCACGCCAGCAGACTGAAAGAAGGAAATGTACTTCTCAGTCTTACAGGAAATTAGGGTCAGGAAATAGGTAAATCCTCTACTGGAGCAACAAAAGCACTGCTCTTGCAGAAACAAGTAATGACCGGGACATCCAAATGAACCAAAGCTTGAACCATCTTTAATATACTTAAAAAAATTTGAAGCCTCAGGATCAGAAGTATTCAGAACCTTAATGCATACAGAAGTGAACTCACTACTGACCTGCTCTAGTTCAACAGGTAACTCATAAGCAGGCTCTCATCTTAGACTATTTGTTTGTTTTGTAATCTGGCTTCTGCAGATGGTAACATTTTGCAAGAGATACTGGAAAACAGACAACAATGGATTGTCTGAAATTAAATGAAGCCCTTACTTCAAGAAAGAATTAAGAGAGAGCTTTGAAATGCTTAATCTCAAGCAAATACAGATGTTTACAAGTAAACAGATGTTTAAACAAATCCTTATTCTCTGACGGAAGATGTTAAAGACACTAAAAGAATTATCTTAAGGAGCAAATGTGTTTTAACACAAATAATAAAAAAACAAAACAAAACACCTGAGCATGGTTCAGCGACATGTTTTTCTTTTCCCTGATGCAGACTTTGACATTTAGTTTGAGTTTACTGTTTGGTTTTCACTACTGGCATTTGTAAGCCACTCCCACATTTGAAATATACTACATTAATAAAACTGCTTACACCAAAATGTAACAGTTGCATTCCATTGTTAAATCTGAAAATACAAAACACTTGTTCCAGACTAGGAAGGGAAATGCTTAAAACGGCACATTTGCAGGCTTATACAGAAACTTCTGATTAAGAAGACATTTATCATATTTGACACAGGAAGTGTTTCCTGGTATGAGGAATACAGAACACCAAATATAGTCTGTGCATAGAGGGCTTTTGACTATTCAAAAATATTAATCTGAAGTGATACAACTCTGATGTAAGTATATTCATATTCTGGAAATCTGCTACAGTAGATAACCCAGAGTTGACAGAACTGTTATTTATCATTTTTCATGTAAGTACAGTGTACATTCTACCCTAACAGGAACAGGTTTGTAACTTTAGCAGTGACATCAAAATAAACTCAAGTATTGACACTGTTGTACTACAGTCATGCTTTTATGCATTTGACAATATTTTAAAACTGAATATAACCAATACAAAAATTAAGGAAACCGAGTTAAAATGAAGATGTAGAGAGCCTCAGACAATGCTGAGGGCTGTGAAAGATACCATGTGGAAAAGAAGCATGTAACGTCTTAGGCTAGTGCAAGTGAGAGAAAAAGAAAAAAAAAGATACCATTTTAATGCAGGTAATGTTGTTAAAGGCACCAAGGCATTTTAGAGCACATCTGGAGTGTGAGAGGGGTTGTTTGCCTTGGTCTGGGTGTTTTTGTTTCTCTTAAAACTCACATCAATCAAGGGAAGTTTATTCTCTATTCCTATAACTAGGACATCAGGAAGAATAAAGGGATGCAGTCCTTGTATATTTATTGAAAAATGTATAAATAAGCTATGGCTAAGTGAAAAATTAAAGCTGAAGACAATTATGCATCAGGACCTGAAATGAAGAGTTGTTATAATTATTATATAGGTAAATTCCATCATTAAATATCAACTCTTTAAAATCCCTTAAGAACAGTCACAAGACTTGCATGACCGTGTTTACCCTCCCCACCACTGGTGAGCTGCACACACCTTTACAGTAATCTGCGGGATCCTCTTGCTCCTCATCGTCAGACCCCAAAATCTCCTCCTCTGGCTCAGGCGGGGCGGGCTCCGGCAGGGGCGGAGGCGGGGGCGGGGGTGGAGGCGGAGGTGCAGAGGGAGCTTTCTGCTGAGGCTCTGGCCTGAAAATGGAAGAGAGAACATACTCAGTACAGAGCCTCCTCACTGGGGCAGTCCAGCCCTTCAGGGGGGATGAAAAACCAGCAGGAAATGAAGAACGAAAAAAACAGCGAAGCGTCTCACATTATCACGGTCACCTTTCATATCCGCTTTGGCACGCTAGGGAGGCGTGGACAGAGAGGAACCTGACCAAACCAAGAGCAGGTCTCAAGTGAAAGATCTTGCACAACATAAATAAAGTATATAATTGGATACAGACAAGCTTTTGAAATTCCTTATGAGCGAATGAGATGTTACACCCATCTCCTTGACCACAACTGAGAAGAAATATTTTTCAAAGAATACCAAGTTATTCAAAAGCTCCTGCCTGCTATCTGAAGTAGGGGAGATCTTATTAATACACAGCAAGAAACAATCTTCTAGAGACACTGACCCAAATCTTAATGCATTTCTCATCCGTAGCTGCTGCCAGCACTATGGAAAGCTCTATCAGAATACAAAATGCTGAAAACGGCTATTAGAAAGCAAGAGAAAAAACTGATGTTCCTAGGGAGTCTATGATGCTCTCCCAGAACACATATCACAGGCTTTAATATACACTAGTTAATAAAATAAAACAGAATCACCAGAGCCCAACAGCACTGACCAAGAGATCGGGTACTTTTTTTATCTTGCAGCTCCAATCTAAAAAAAAAAAAAAAAAAAAAAATAAAAAAAAAAAAAAAAAAAACAAAAACCCAAAAAAAAAAAACCAAAAACCCAAAACAACATTCTGCAATATATCCTATTCCAAGGAAAGCTGTACTTGGCACAACTATGAACTACTCACATTTCAAAACTGAGTACTTTCGAGACTTAAGTCCAGGGTTGAAGTGCACCTCTTTGTCATATAAATAAGAAAGCTTTCCCCAAACAGGCTGTTGATGGTGTTATTTTTTGTATTCATACTTCTTACAAATAAAAGAATATATACTTGCCAAATATATTTGCAAAGTAACTTAAAGCATTTGTGCCATCAAAAGCTCCTATGACTTATATTTATATCTACTTCAGATTTAACACATCTAAAAAACACCATATTAACAGTATTTTGTCCTTCATGTGATAAAAAAACAGAAATCTGTAATTTGCTGATGTTTCAGCACCTGGAATTAAGATCCAAATACTTCCTTGATCATAAGTAAAACCTGTACTTAAGTTTATCCCAATTCTAAGTCCTCTTCCTCATAATTCCTCCCTTTTCTTTTTACACACCGCAATTGTTCAAGACAGACAGACAAACAGACAAAGCATTTGGTGTCAAAGAGAACAGGGTTGGCCAAAAACAAATTCCACTGGCAACATTCACCACCTGCACAGCTGCTGCTCTTACACCTTTGCCTTAAAGGACATCATTGCAAGTTGCATGGAATACCAAATTTATCTGCCTGCTACCCCTCCCAGATAATAAAATTCTTCACTCAATAAATGGTCAGATTTTAAAAGGAGTATTTAAGTTATGATGAGAAATCTAACGAAGTAAAGAAATTTATGTAATTTTTAACCACATGAAACTTTAGACAGAAGAGAAAGAAGGGATCCATTTGTAGGATAAACAATAAATGTATTTGTATGTGTTCCTACAAATTATGTTGGTTGTTTGGCCTCCCTCTTTCATTTTTGACTCCCAACAGATGTCTTTATCTGTTACACTGAGAGGAAAGTAAACTGAAAAGGGAAAGTGCAGCACATTCTCTGACCAGCTAATCTTACTACAAACTGGAATCCTGGCCCTCCTGGTTTCATGAACCAGCCTGGTTTCACAATGTCAGTAGGCTGACAGCTCCCACACCTGATCTAAAAGCTTTACTCCAACAAACCATCATAAAAAGATCTACATTACAAACCCTGAAACATCATCTGCTGGGCACAGGACCATTTTGGATACACAGATCAGGAACTATGAACAGTTAAAAATTAACAGTTGGACCTGATGGCCTTAAAAAAGTCTTTTCCAGCCTAAATGATTCTGCACTTCATCAATATATCTGAAAGCAGCATGCCAGAAACTCAGGCACATCCATCAGTGTCTGCACTCCTTATTTTGGATGGCACCATCATCTTACTTTGCTCTGACCACAAGTTTCCATGTTACTATTTTGGTCACACGAAATGGTACAACTACGGAAGAGCCCAGGATATGGTACAGAAATGCAATACATGGGTGTAAGTTCAAAAGTTCATTGAAATTGTGCTGATTTTGGTTTTTAAGGTAACAACTACTTGCCCTATTTCTTCACAAGACAAAAGTAACATTTTAAAGAGAATCAGAAGCATTTTAAGAATTGAGGTTCACACATTTTGCCACTCATTTTCAAATAAATATTAAGTAACACCAAGAATCTCCCTCTGAGGGAGACAGGAAGTATCTGACACAGGATTTTTTTTTTTAAAAAAAAAA
>VZTX01008255.1:860131-902818 GCA_013400915.1 Pardalotus punctatus
AAAAAAAAAAAAAAAAAAGCAGCAAAATTTATTCCTAGGAAAATAGGTTAAGAAAACAGGGTTGGTTCTGAGTTTTTCCCAAGCTACTATATTTGATTTTGGTTTGAAAAGGGTTATTTTTCCTGTCTTCAATCCCAGTTGATTTTTATATTCAGGAGTGTTTTCTTACTGTCCTTTGTGGACATCAGGAAGGAAGAAAAGATAATACCATTATTTCCTTCTGGAGTTATTTATGATTTCTATCTGGAAATAACAAAAACACTGGTTTAAACTGAGGAAGATCTTTAATTTGTCCATTTAGCTTTGCTTGCACCTTTTGGAGCAATCAAACATTAGTGCAGAAAGATGATGGAAGGAAAGAGACATGCCGGGTTATACCAGTCTGACTGCTAATTTGCATTTTTGGCAATTTTTCCCTCCAGTTTAGAATTCTTAGCAAGAGATTCTTATTGTTCTTTGGTTTTGTTCATTTTACTTTTCTAGGGTATCTGTAAAGATCAAGTCTTCAACACTTCATTTGATGGCTTAAATTCTGCCTACAAGTTGAGTAACTCATCCTGGCATCCCTGATCTTGCTCTTCTGCCAATACAGTTTCACAGTTTTAGGAAGGACATCAATGAGAGAACTCCAGCTCTGCTTTTTCTTAGCAACCCTGTTATTGAATTGCGAAGATAAGCTACGATGAGCTTTGTGATTTATGGCATGAATATATTCAGCCCAGATTTAATTTTTTCCAATATATCCTCCTAAAATGTTAATTATTTTTTCTTTTGAGTAACTTTAAGACATCATTTGCATTAAAAAATCCAACCATTTAGAAAGCTGAGTCACAAACATGTCCCTAATCTCCACCTCCTTTTCAGAATACAATTGTCAAATACTATGACAACATAAAAAGCTATTCAACAACCATTACTTCAAGTTATTACTCTTTCTTATTCCTAAAATGCTAGATAATGATATGCATTAGGTAATGCATGCAGAGATAAATATAAAACCTGTTTTTCTTTTTTCTGAAGTAATCACTTTGTACTCTGTGGTCTACCACTATTAGGTTGTTCATCACCATCCAAGCATAAACACTTAATTAACAGAAGAAGATGACCCACCATTTCTAGACTCTCACTATTCTGTCAGCAGGGATGCAGAGAACTGACCATCTCCACAGGCTACAATGACAAACCTTATAATTGTATTGAAAGAAACAATACAAACAATTAGCAAACACTAGCCAGCATTTTTTGTCTTTTAATTACTGCCTTTTCCATGGACAAAAATAAATTTACAGCAAAGTCCAATCAAAATACAATTAAATCCTATTTTTAAACTGCTTTTAGGGGGAATACGTAGCAAAAGACAAAAGAAAAGCTGAAGTATTTCTCCTCTACAGTGAACTTGAAGCAAAATACGTGAAAACCCTGCATGGAGTCTTACAAAAAATCAACTGCCCACTGTTACGAAACACAACATTTCTGACAACTTAATTTTACTGTTCTCCCTCATGGACATGTTGCTCCATGCTCCCCACTGAGTAACAGCCAACAGTAAAAGCAATTACCTTAACATTCAAACCTGAAAATGCTGAGAAAATTGTACTACAAGAAATTCAGGAAAAAACCTTACAATTTTTTTGTTGTTGATGTTGTGGGGTCATTTGCTGTTCTGTTCTGCAAAAGGTAAAACAAGAGCAGTGAGAGTGATTAAAATCAGAAAATGCCTTCCATATGGGAAGCATCTGAACATACCAGAACTCTTCAGCCAGGAAAACAAGACAGCAGAGAGCTACAAAATCTTAAGAGATACAGAGAAAGCAAATAGGAAATGGCTGTCTACTGCCTCATCCCACCAAAGTGAGCCAAGCTGACAGAAAATCCAATGAAAAAATCATTCCTGCAATATGACATTAAAAATTAAAGCCAACCTTCTTCGTCAGATACCATGGACAAGAAAAGTTAGTTAAGTTCAACCAGGGTTCAAAAATACTCATGGAAGAAAAATCAACTGATGGGTAAACCCAGGACCACCTTTGACTCGTGAAACCCAGCAGCCCGAGAGCACTGGCTTTGGAACAGAATTCAGCACACTGGGGCCCAACCCTGCACTCCTCTGCAGGCAATGGCTCCTGGCCAGAGGGAATGTGGCTGCACCTTGGGTCTGTCCTCATATGCAGTCACTTCATCTTCAGACATTCTTGTCTTTTCCTCAAAAAACGAATGATTTCCATTACTAAAAACCAAAACAGACTTCAGGCCTCTTTATCCAAAACCCTCATGGACAAAAAATATGTTTTTATTATGAAGTAATGGATAAGAATATCTTGCAAGCAAGACTGCTAGAGAACAAGCTTACTTGAGGAAATCCTCATGTTCCCGTGGGGAACAGGCATACAACAGCAGGAGTCCTCCATGGACACTGTACTGCACATATGGTGACTACTTTTAGGTAAACAGAGCTTTACCTTGAAAGTGGCTAAAACCTGCACCTGACTCTCCTACCTTTAGGAAAACATTGTCTCAGATGGAAAACAGACTCTGTCAAATGAAAAAAAAAATTGGGAGAGAGAAATTGCTCAGACTAAGCTAAGAACTACCTCAATCTGAGGGGAAAACAAAACTCCCATTAAGATTTTCAGACAAATACAACCAAAGACATTTTTCTGCTAACAGAAAATGCAATTAAAATTAGATTTAATGACTTCTTCATATAGCTAATAAAATAAAATATGGAATAAACTATATTCTAACAATGTTCTGAACCTTCTGACATGTCCACAGAAGTTCTTCAGGGAATTTCAACCTGAAGAGGTAAAAAGAGGAAGCAAGGGGGAGGTTGAGCATCAGAAAAATTATGCTGTAAGCCTCCTAAGGCATAGGAGCTTTACAAAATCTACTAGTGCGTGTGGGTCCATGGGAAGATGCTCCAGCTATGCTTCTCTCCAGTTCCAGATGGCAAAATCTTTCATGCTCCTCAGCTCTTGAGGTTCTGTAGAGTTAAAAGTCTGAAATCTCTATACACAAGTTTCTTCCAGCTGTTATTAACTGCTTAAAGACTCAGCTATTTGGATTTCTTTCTCCTTTGTTCAAATGGTGTCTACTTTATGAGCTGAATTCTTGCCTGCTCTTTTTTCCCAAATGCAAATTTAGCTTAATTAGACAGGTGCCTTCTAACAGTGAGCTCTTTGAACCGGAGGCAGCCTTAAATGGAAGCTTTCTAAATAAATCCACACACATAAAAGAAACAACAAAAAACACAAGAAAGATCAAAACAGCTCTGAAGTTATCACTCAAGCAACAAAATGCTGTTGCATATTTCACGTAAGATTTTAAGTGGATTATAATTCAGAATAGTTTTAAATTTTAACAGTTATGATAAATTATTTGTAATTTAATAATTTTTTTTAATTATGCCAGAGGTCATCTTAGCGTTTTCAGAAACCAAGTCCATAAATCTAGAAGGAAACAGGTCATAAGGAGATGTTTTTTTAACTAACTCCAAGAAAAGGTTGATGTGGACTTCCAGGGACAACTTTGCTTTACATGAAAAGCGCTATTTGTGTTGTACTACAATCTTCAAATGTAGAAAATTTATGCATAAAAAGAGAGAGTGCTGGTATGTCACACGCATGAAGCAGTTTCTACATCTGGACATCATCAAACAAAGTTATCATTCATTCCTCCTGAGACTGTTAACATTCCTTCAAAGATACCATCCTACCATCAAACATTAATAAGAGCACCAGTAAAAATCCCTCCCGGGATGGAGCAGGCTGAGACATGGTAGCTTTTGTAACCTCAAATAGCAACACAGAATGAATTTTTCATTCCCATCTTGCTTACTAGTCTTTTGGAGGCCATCTTGGGCTGGAATGCACACTCAAAGTCCGAGCGAAATGCCAAGGAACACTGCCTTCTCCCATTCAAAATAACGGCTACTATAAATAAATGCCATTTCACGCAGCAAGTACTGCAGTTTTATTGCACCACCGCCCTAGCCCAGCATCACAGGAAGAGCACATTGCCACAGACAGAGCTGAGGGGACCCGGTAGCAGCCTACCATTACATCAAATCACATCTAGAATAAAGCAGTAAAGTCTGCCAAGTTTAGGAGGCAGCTCTTATGGCCCTTCTCTGACACAGCTACACCAAGTTCCCAGAAATAACTGGTTTCAAGGTCTGAAAGTCAGTCCCAAATGAAATTTTGTTCTCAAACATATGTGATTCTATTAAAATGATTTTAAGACAGTAAACCAGAAGCCAAAGCTATCCAGAGAGCCTCAAGCTTAATAATTGAACTTGCCAAGGTAATATGTTTTCTTCCTAAAATACTGTTTTTCTTGCAGAGTTCTATTTTCCAGACAAGTCATCCGTTACAGACTTAAAAAGGGAAAAGTGTCAACAGTTAATTAAAACATACAAACCCACCTGGCAACACAAAAAGAAAACATGTAGATAGACACTGAGCAGCTTGCACCTTACCTGTATTTCTAGTCACCAGTAAAGTGTTGTCAAGGCTGAGAATGTTAAAATCATAGAATACCTTGAGTTGGAAGGGACCAACCAGCATCATGAAATCCAACTCCTGGCCCTGCAGACGACAGCCCCAGAAATCATACCATGTGCCTGAATGTTTTGTCCAAATGCTTCTTAATTCTGTCATGCTTGATGCTGTGACCATTTCCCTGGGGTTGCAGGGCCCAACCACCCTCTGGGTGAATAACGTTTTCCCCAATATCCAACATAAACCTCCCTTGACTCATCACTTCATGCCATTCCTGAAGTCCTGTCACTGATCATGAGAGTGAAAAGATCAGTAACACCTCCTGCAGAAGAGGAGACTCTCAGACCCGGCTCCACAGAGAGGCACGAGGCACTGGGCAACCCGAGACCTGAAGAGCTACACTGACCCTCAGCTGTGTCTGGCGGGGGTCCCTGTCCCAGCTGATGCAGTGACTCCAGCAGCTACCAGGGAACGAGCTGCGCAGCGTGACCAGACAGACCCCGAGCGAGGGAGTGTTCCCTCCTGAGAGGAGGGATGAAGGTGCCTCTTTGTGCCCTTCTGCACCAGCTACTGAGTCTGTCCATTGCCTCTGTTAGCAACTCCCAGACATCACGGTCTGGTGCCTGGTTCCTAGGTTGCAATTCTTTGATTCTTCCACTCCACCAGTGGAATGGCCTCCTATGGAGAGGAGCCATTCCTTGTGCCCTATTTGCCTGCTGTGGTTGCCTGCACTCACTAGGGGCTGTATTTCACAGGCTTGGGGGTGGTTACACTGTGTTCCAATCTCCCACCGCTGCCCTGGCAATGCTCAAGTCTCAACAGTAGTCCCACAAGAGCTTTTGGCTACAAAAAATTGAGAAATTCCAAAGAGCCAAAGGGGAGAAACACAGCTGTCATTAATCCGTGTACTACGTATGATCAATGGAGAATAGTTTCTTATACATGCATCCTAACATGTCAAAATGAAACCTCCACCTTAAGTATGTCAGATATGGAATACCGTTCCAATGCGATGATAAAAAATCAGTTAAAAAATAAGCTAGTCTCATGAACCACACATGAAGCTTCACCTTCTTCAAATTCTCTTGCAACATGATTACCTTCTCACACTGCACAGCTGCTTCTTCCTCTACCTGTGTGCAGGAACCTCCACTTCTGACTGATGACCTGACCAAAAACACTGGCAGATGGTGACAGAAATGGCCACTCTTTTGACTTCTTCCTCTCACTGTGGCTGCACAATGGATTACTTTTAACAGAATAACTCACAAGCGTATAAATGGAAATGAATTTTTGACTTTCTTTTTGGCATGTTATGTTGTAGTATTTAATTTCTGCCTTTCTCTTTGGCATGTTAAATTATAGTGTCTCTAGTCTTTCTATTAATAAAATATATTCAGAAAACATGCTGCTGCTGCTTCAGTATCCTACAGTTGCCACTAGCAACAAATTGACAAGTTCTAAACCAGAGGGGGAAGAAGCACCCTCTGCCCGCCAACAGCCCTAAACTGACCCTGGAGAAGTTAGCAGACTTAACTTGATTTAGCACCAAAACCACTTAAGTAACTGGCCCATTGAGGTCAAATATGGACTGAAATATGAATTCATAACTAAACGACAAAATACGGGATTTAGTCTTTATCACAATACAGTAACTCCTTCAAGGAAGTAAATATCCCATTTGTATGTTAGAAACCATATGAAGACAACTGAAGACGAAGCAAAACAAGCTGAAATAAACCAACAAAAGCAGTGTTTCACACTCCTTTTTACCTATTTAACAGCCTGGTATAAAAGATTTCATAGGGAGAGTGAAATTGTAACCCTTCACTTAATATCAAATGCAGTCAAGTAGGAGAGTAGTTCTTGCCTTTGTCTGTTTGTTTCTGACCCCAAAAGCACCCTGGTAAAATGGAATCCTGACTTCATATCATCTCAGTGCACAAATGCATTTTTCATGTCCATGTTTAGTTAATGTTTAGAAGACCCATTCATCCTGTTAAGTGCAAATGCATCATGCTTGGGATTATGTCTGGGAACTCAATTCTTCAGGCAATGAGAAAAGGGTGAGCAGACAGGCATTCTGGATTGGACAAACACTGAGGGACTTAACTGGCAGGTGAGAAAACAGCCTGAAGGAATAAGGTTGCATGAGTAAGTCAGCAATTAGAAGAACCTCTCTGTCTGCAGCAAATACAAATATTCGCTGCAGTGATAAACTCAGAATGCACCAGGCTGGAACTGTATTGACACCACCCTTCTCTTTAACCTTGCTTTCAAGAAGCTGAAACAAGCATTTTACATGAATTCTTTACATCAACAGTCATACCTCCTTTTCACTAACACGGTTTCTTTGAAAATAAAGACTTAAAGGACTCAATCCATCAAAAAAACCCACAATTCCTCTCCCAAACTTCCAAATTCCAGTAGCATTTCCTCTATAAAACAAGACTTTTAATAAATCTCTTCAAAATTCCTATTAGCATTTTATGGAAGTACTCAGCTTGAACTGCAGTATCAGTGAAACTGATAAAAACAAGCTAAACAAGCAACTCAAAAGTTTTTAATTATTAGACATAAGTTGCAAAGATGCCTATAATTCAAAAACTTTTTGCTGGTGTTCAAGAGTCAGTTATATTCTTCCATTTTGGCTATATGTGGCCATAAGTACAATATACAAAATGTCTGCTTTGAGTTTATTGAGTTTATTCTCTGTTTATTGCTCATTCATGTTAATTTAAGCATTGATTTTCCTAACAGAAATACATAAAAGCAGCAAAAAGATGGCCAAGTCCAGCTGCAGTCGAAAGCAAGCAAACGGAAAAATCACAGATATGTTTTTCACAAAAACTCATTTTCACCCAAATACAGATAAATAACAAGCAGCTGGTTTTAGCTTCATGATCATTTACTTAAGCCTTCTGTCTTCTTGTCTTCAGAGTAACTATTATTACTCCGCAGACACATGGAAACACTTTTTATTTGGATAACTTTCACAAACTGATCTTTAAGAAAACAGTTACTTAAGCTCCTTGGGTTAAAAAGTATCCTTTTTTAAGTGCCTAGATCTCTGATTTTTTTTTTTTTTTAGTTTACTTTTCATACTTCTTAAGGCAAAACTCAGAGCTGATGTCTGGCCCAACAACCTCATAGAACATGGCATATTTTCTTTATTTTATGCAGATGCTGTTTCCAAAAGCCATTGCTCTCCTGCCACATTCCCTCAGTGAAGAGGTTGTCCTTCTCAGTCCGTAAGACTCCTTCACATGCCCTTTGACTTTCCAGACGTTTCCAGGGAAATGCCTTTCCATCCCTTAATCCCATCAATCATTTGTTGTGGAGACTGTAGAGGCAACTTTGGAGCTTTCCATTATTTTTAAAGCTTGCAAGTGAAGGACCTTTCATTTGACTGGATCTTCCACAAGCAAGCAGCCATTTCAGGAGAGCTAGGAAAGCCACCCCAGTATTACAGAGCACAGTCCAGCTGGCTTGGATGAGGCAGTTTTGGATACTAAATACTGTGACAATTCCTGTTGAGATTTTCAGAATGTATTTTGTGTCAGCAAGTCTGAGAATAGGGGTTATCAGACCATTTGACTCATCCCAGCCTTGGCAAGCTTCACCTCACAGCATGGATGCTATATGACTCACTTATTGGAATATTCCTATTTCCAACAGCAAGAGTCTCATCCATGGTGGAAAAGCATTCAAGGAATCCCAGCTGTTGTGATATCCCTGATGAACTGTCTCCCTTGTACAGAAGATGCAACTGTTCAAGAGGCACCTGCCCTCCAAGAGTGAGATCCCTCCATATCCTGTGTCTTGCTGTGACTGAAGCTTCCTCTACCAGGTCAGTAAACTCTAGAGCTCAGGAAAGGAAGCTCATCTTGTAAAGGTAAATTCTGGACCCAATTTACAACAGGAAGTGGACAGTAACTATTACTTCTACAAGGGTACAGCCTCCAGTTCACCTCTTTTCCAGGGGTAAATCTCAGGGTTTCTCAGGGAAGGACAATGGTGTCTGCTACACCTGCTCACCACACATAGCTGTCTGAAAAACTGAACAACTTTCCTATTTTAGGTTGAATTCTAAGTCAAATGACCAGGATAATTGGCACAGGACAATAAAGATCAGAAACACTGTGGTGCTGAGTTCTAATGGCAGTAAAAGACAGTGATAGCATGACTTCAAACCCATGACATTTTACAAGCAGAAACTGAGGTCCAAGGAATATAGCAAGCTTACTGCTGCTGAAAATGTACACATTAACATGTTATGATGGTGACAAAGCTTCTGATCTGACAGGTGCTAAAACTATGACACACTACATATGTTTGTGATGTGCCACTGCCATAAATTTCACTGAGACAGTGTCAAAGGCAGCTAAAGTCTTCTCTGCCACTGGCTCAGTAATCTGACAAGCCTCAGAGAAGTCTTCAAGCTATGTAGACTCTCAGAAATAATGAATGGAAAAACAGCTGAAGGAAACTCTGAGTTGAACCACTGTGTTTCAGGAGACAAGGCTAAGAAGAACTGGAAGCATAGAAAGTTCATCTCCCCTTATGTACCTATAGTTACTGCAGAAGCAATGTTGGTTTTCTCCTCCTGAATGAAGATGTATACATGCAGTCAGTGCCACTGTGCACACAAGCTATCACTGAGAGGTTTGATTTGCTGAACCTCTGAAAACATGATAGCTGAAGCTCAGGCTGATTGCAGGATGGGATGGAGATATTCCACTATAAAATGAAACATCCTTAAATCACCTGCATGACAAGGCAGCCAAGCCTTGGACAGCTGCAAAATGCCTTCGAGCTTAATCCTGATTGATAGTGTGGGTGCCAGACACAGGAAGAGGCTAATATTCCTCCATGAACATTTTATCTACTTGGATTTCTACAAGAGTCCCAGCAAGGGTAAATCAGTTCGCTTCAGACATTTGATGAATTGTTGCTAGGCAACATCAGACACAGACTAACTGTATAGTGCCAGGGTTGGGAAAGAAAGATGATGATTCATTGGGATGAACACAGCCCTTCACACTTCTGAAGAATACTGCTTCCAGTTTGGTTCATCTTCTCAGAAGGTTTGACTTGTCAGAACATCCCACTTCACTGAGGTGGAGCAAGTGCTTTGTGCGTAGGAGGAATACAGAAATGCAGAGAAATCACAGAACCATTCAGGTCAGAAAAGACCTTTAAGGTCATCAAGCCCAACCACTAACCCAGCACTGTCAAGTCCACCACTAACTCATGTCCCTAAGTGCCACATCTACACATTTTTTAAACACCTCCAGGGTTGGTGACTCAACCACCCACTCAACAGTGAAGATGAGCAAAGCTTCACCCTAGTCACATCAAAACTGCAGGCTTAAGAAATCCCTCCCTCTTAACGACTTCTAGTACTAAGTACCACTGGAGGATAACAGGGGCTTGAAAGAACAAACAAGCAAGGATTTTCTTTTGGAAATCCAGAAATAGTAGAGAAAACAAGAGCGACAGGACTTCCATAAAAAAAAGAAAAACGTTTTTATTTAAGTTCTCCAAGACCTTTGCGAAAATTATTTTAAAAGAGTTCAGAAGGTGAAAACTAAAATGAAAATGCTAGGAGACAGCCTCAGTCTATTTTGTCCCTGTTTTGCCTCAGTACAAAACTTCCTTTGTTCCCAGTACATAAGTCTCCTTGCTATTTCCATGCAAATATAGCAGTTATAATTGTGTATAGATTTAACAGTGGCTTCCTGTAACGTTAGATAAAAATAAAAATTAATTTACTATTGCAAACAGCAAACAATAAGTCTCAATTATTAGATGTATCTACTTTTTCAACAAATTTATAAAAATTGCTAAATGTTTTTGTGCCTTGAAATACATTTCCTGTCTAAAAATGTAGGTCTGCATCTCTTCCCTTGCATAAAAATACCAACCACAGCACAGCATCAGCCTTTCTCCCAGTGCCACTGCGTTGCCATGGAAACTGGACCCGATTTCTACTGCCAACATAGGTTCCATGTAAGCAGGAAATGGCTTAAGTAATATTTATATAATATGCAACAGAGAACATATATACAACATCTACGATTTCACTGGAGGCCTCCAGACTGGCTGAAGCAGCTTTAAGTATTCTCAGATTGTTTCTATCAGACATTCAAAGTTTATTTTTATTACTAGCCTCAAAAGCACAGCATAGGAAATGCACACATATGTGGAATTCAATATATTCCTTTCTCCTTGTTTTCAATCAAAAAGACAGACAAGCTCCACACTTCATAAGTAAATAAGATCATGTGTTCTTCAATCATCCTGTGAAGAAATTAGAAGTTAATTTATTCCTTTAAGACAAATACTCTCAAAAAGGCAAGATGGAAGACTACAAAGGCTATTTCTTTTTTGTAACACAACCTGAAACAAAGGAAAGCCAACCTAACCTTCAGTATTCCCCTTCTTTTAATAGGATGGCATGTCTTTCTTCTCTTTCCCCCCACGCCCCTTAAAACATTTTCCTGTAAAAATATTGCCATAAAAATACAGCACCCCAATTCTGGTGAGGATTTGGTGTTGGTTTTTGCCTCTGAACACAAGCTGTGTATGCCCACAATCATAGAAGGGATCTCTGGAGATCATCTGGTCCAACATCATTGCTGCTCCAGCCAAACCACCGAGAGTCAGCTGACCAGAACCATGTCCAGTGAATTGCTTGGAATATCCCCGAGCATGGAGACTCCACCACCCCTCTCATGGGCATCCAACCCGTGCTGGTGCTCAGCTTTCAGCACCAGGCATGAGATCAGGAGACACATTCTAAACAGCAAACAACTCACTGGATGATGCCCAAAATACATTTTCAATTCCAAAACAACTTTATTAGGCAGCTTACTGTAAAATGATGTAATACAAAATACCTTTCAAGCCTATTTAAAGGGGCAGTAAATGTTGTAGAGACTTTCACATAGAAGGAAAAAAACTATACCTAATTTCCCTCACCTCTCTTAGACTTGGTCTTCAGCAATTAATTTTTATTTTTTTTTGTCTGGAAGAATTTCTTACTAGAAATATGACTGTGGCAGACGTAGAACCTACACATATTCTCTACATGTAGACAGCCTGAGGAAGAATCAAAGGCTGATTCAAATCCTTGATCTCCACAATCAGAAACATAATTTTTATTTCAAGTAGCTAGTTCTTCCCTATGCCATAAAGACAATACCCGAAATCTATTACTAGAGTCAAGTCTTACCTTCTTTCTCACCTATACAACCTTTCTTCCAAATAAAATGCTTTAAAGTTGCAAACATTAACTGGAATGAATTATCTTGAGGGCAGAAATCCCATGAAAAAGGAGCAGACCCAGGAACCTGAACACAGTGATATTAGAAAGGCTATTATAGGTCAGTTTAAAGATCCACATGGACCAATAACCTATATTTAGAAAAACAGCGACATGCAGATGTCAAAGGAAAAGCATAAGAGCAAACTAAGCACAGAGGGATCCTTCCTCCCATAAGCAGTCCCATGGTCTCCACCAAATGGCAGCTCAGAGGCCACCAGATGGGATTCCTGTGTATTTAGTAACTCCCACCTGATGTTTACTCCATAAATCTACCCAGTTCCCCTTGGAGCAAATGGAAGCTACCAACATCCGTCTCATATGGCATGGTATGAAATTGCAGAGCATACTAACACCTTTTCCAGAAGATCATCATCCCGTGTTTGTTCTGTATCTGCCATCGCGTAATTTCAATTGATATCCTCTGATTCTTGTCCTGAAAGCCTGTGAACATTCATTCTGCAGTCACCTTCTCCCTGGCACACAATTTTAGAGATATCTACTGTACACCCTCTGCCATCTGTTTGTCAGCCTTGAAGATTCCTACTCAATTTTGTCTTTCCTCACAGGAGAGCTGCTCTATGATTCAAGATTCTACCTTTCACTCTTCCCTGAACCCTGTCATGCTGTGCTCTTTGTATGCAGTATTCCATAGGCAATGTGTGGAGGGTGTATATTTTAGTATAATGACATTTTCTACCATGTTGTCTCCTCCTTTGTTTCTAAGCATGTATTTGTGTCTTTTTATCACTACTGAACACAAAGCTGATGCTTTTATGAAACATCTATTTCAACAGTACTTCCCTAAATATCAACTCAGAATCCTTTACTTTATATGAAAAGCTATAATTATTTTTCAGCATGCATTGCTTCAACATTTATCTAGGCTGAATTTCATTTGCCATTTTGAAATCCAAAATGCTGGTATGAGTATAGAGAACTGGGCCTGATGTAGTTTTTTTAACCAAGATCCACCAAGATAAAAATGAAAAAGAAGAACTGCATATACTTCCATCACATAATATAATCAAAATAAGTTTCTTCGTATCTTCTGGAAAACAAAGATTTGATTGGTTGTTTGTTTTTAATATCCTAGGTCTATGACTAGCTCATATAACTGTGACTCCCCAGAACTGTCTAATTATTTTCTAATGAGAGTGTGATTACGGTATGAGTTATTAGATCTTTAAATAGAAGAAGATTAATCAGTAGCTGTAAAAGGAAATGACATTTCCTTCTAAAATATAATTTTACATAAAAATAATTATGTATCTCATGAATTTTAAATAAATAAGATTCTAGAATTGTAAAGAGACCTGAAATTAAAAATATTTACCAAAGTCATACACAAAGATTCACGCTCTGCTTCAGTTAACATTGGACAGCCCCACAAAACATATGCTTTGCAAAAGAACGCAGAGAAGACATATTCTCTAGAATATTTCTATCTTTGGCTCGAAGATGACACCTGAGTAGTATCTCTCTTGAAAAGAACATATGCAGTTTATAATATAACCTGAGACTTCAAAATAGTTATCACATCCATAGAAATTCAAGTTTAAAGATTAAGTAATTGTCACTGACAGGAAGAAAGTATCAACATGAAATATTAGGTAGTACAGACTAAATTAAAAGAGGAGAACAGTGTTCATAATTACAATTCTGAAGCCATATGCCAGGAAGATAAAATGTTCCCACCTAATTTAGAAAAGGTGAGGAGACTAGAAACTAGAACTTAGAAACCTAGTTGACTTCAACTGTCTGCAACAATGGCAGAAAAAAGGGGCAATTTACACATCAGATGACTAGTAAAAATAGGTATTTGATTTCAAATGAACGAGTACTATAATAATGAATGAATTAACTTTATTAAAAATAATTTTGCTTCTTTATGGGGAGATTATAACAATTGAGAGACAGGGCTACTTTAATTCCAGTGATAACTGTTTACACACAGAGAATATGAATAAAATGAACCAAACACATCACAAAATGAAGTCTTGATGAGAAAAACTATGCTTCTCTGAAAACAGCTGCACTACAAATATCCTAGTGACAACACGTAAAGATAATTGAGAACAATTTTAAAATTAGTTGCTTGGGCTTCATTGTTAGCTATTTGCAGAAGCCAGGAAGTAGTGTAGGCCAGAAACCTCCAAGCTTAAAACACATTTTGGCTTAGCAGTCTGGAGAAGACAACATTTTCTTTGGCAATCTGTAAATTAGTAGAAGTCATCCACATGTTTGTAGCAAGGCAATATACTGAAATTTTTACTAAGTTTTTCAGAGTAGTATGATTTATTTTAATTTCATTATTACGACTGCAAAGAGACCTGGACTTTATAATGTTATTTATTATTTTTCAGGTGATTGGAATATATTCAAATAAAGATCCTACAAAATTGTGGCAAGCTGCAACTTAATTTTCCTTTCAGCTACTTCTGTACAAACTGCTATTCTCAGAGATACCTGTTATTTACCTATGTCTTCCATTACATGAAGAGTAAAAAATCTTTATGAATCATTAAGATCTATAAAAGTGAATAATGAACCAATTCTAACTTGAAAGCCACTGCTTCGTTGTGCAAATGAGAACTCCAGTACCACAGTGCTGTTTGTTCATATAGTCTGACATTCAGCAGCATTCTCAGCTGTACCTTCCACAAAAGGTGTACTTTCCACTGCACATGAACAATATACATATTTGTCAGTACTGTCAGGAATTTTAAGATCAACTGGGCAAAAAGGTAATAAAGATCACTGTAATGAACAGGAATGAATCCTTAAATGAAAACTGCCTTTTAAATACAAAACTAGTTTGCACTTAAATTTCATGGTAAACTTCAGACAGTTTGCTCTGACTTTAATTTTTTTTTTTATCTGTCAGATCCCATTGGAAAAAGCACCATGCTACCTTATGTGCTAACACACAGTTACAGGTAGTTGAAATGGTTTCAAATGGTATTGCCTAATAATCAATGAGCAGAAGCAAAACCATTATTAGAAAGTGGATTTTAAGCCCCATGGATATTTGGTGTTTGGGTTTTTTTTCAATCTGTAGAGTAAAACACAAATCTAAGCTAGGACAAAGATGAAGGAATACTCCCCTGCTGATCTTCAAGACTTTGCTCACTTCAGCCTCCCCACAGAGAGCCTTCAGTTGACCCAGCTCAGCAAGAGCAGAAAACAGCCACAAGATATAAACAGGAAGATACATTCATCTATTTCCTGCAAATTTTCTGACTCTGCTAAGTGTTTAGATCAATTAAAGGAAAACAGAGACGTCAGAAATGCGACTTAGCTCCTGTTTTCTTTGCCTGGTTTTGAACTGTGACTGAAACTAACTGCAGCTACCACAGCCTCCACTAAAAGAAAGCCTTTTGGTTCAAGAGTGGAGATCCCAGCAAGAGGAGTGTGTAGGCACAAAGATTTTACTTCAGTTGAGAGGCAAAAAAAACCTACATTGTTTTGCCACTTCAGCCTCTGCTCCTCCTTTTCTGCCATTTATTTCAGGCATTTATCTCTGATAAGTGTTTAATACTCAGTTAAGTGAAACACTATCCCCATGCAAGTAAACCACAATCTTCCTCACAAAATGTCAGGAGTAGACAAAAATTAAGCACTCTCTCTCCCCTTTTGCAAAGTATAGGCTGGTTAAAGGCCTATGAAAAAGTAATTCGCAGAACCTGGTTCTTAAAACCCTCAACCCTGATGTACAGAAAGGACCAAAATGCATTATCACTCTGGGTACTGCAATGAGATGAAAATGTTGAGAATACACACCTATACAAGCAAAGGAACATGAACAGACAACATAAACACAGATGGTTAAAAAGATACATAATTTTGAGGGGTTTTTTACCTTTTCAAAAACCAGATTTGATACACAGCAACCACACAATTTCTAAGCTCCAGGCATGTTTTACTCTGTCAGATATAACAAAAGCGAAAGATAATCATACTGATTCTGTAGATGACAAAATTTTGCAACAAAATTCTGCTCAGGTTGAGGGTATTATCAGGAACCAGAAATGATTTGAGCAAAATTGCTGTTACGGTTTTAAAAAAATACAGCAACAATTTGCATTGTAATCAATGTACAGTGCAATACATAGGTAAACTCCACATTGAATAAAACAGTATTATTTGCTCCTTACAAAATAAATTAGGATTTCAGAGTCACAAAAATACTGGGGATAAGAACCTTAGAAATCATAGTGTGAGACATTATTCCAGACGTCCTCTAAGAAACATGGAAAATGATCTGAAAACAGGTTTGAGGGAAATGCAAAGCTTTCAGTTCTCTTTAGATTACTTGTTAATTGTATATTTATATCTGGCTTAGGAAGGATTTTCTTTTAAAACTCAAACAGAATAGTCAGGCTGCATGTTTGTACAGGAATAGCTCTTTAAGAAAAGGCAGAAATACTGGAAAATATAACTTGTTTGCTGCACTGTTACTGTCCATGCTCTACTTACTGTTGTTTAATTAATTCCTTCAGAGTTGGGTTTTTTAAAATTCTTTAGAGAAAATGAGAACCAGGATGCATATACTCTTAGTGCTACATGCGACTACATCTCAGAGAGAGCTCAAACTACAGCATTCTCCTACTTAAATATGCACGGTACACTGAGTTATTCACTTGGAAGGCAGCTGCAGACTGCCCTGTCTCCATTCCCAGAGGCGGAGGAGCCAGGACAGAAACAAGTGAAGGGGTAGGACCTGCAAAGCCACACTTCTTTTTAATACAGAAGAGAATACTGGTGCAGCAGCATCTGTGAAATGAGTTGCTACATTTTGTTTTTCTCAGCTTCTGACAGTTCTGCAAGGCTAAATAACAGAGCATATGATTCCATGCCTAAATAAGGTTTATGGATATAGACTTCAGAGAAATCCCTACAATGCCAGCAGTACTCTGACATTTTGGTTTTTTAACTTAAATTACATTGCTCTTTGAAAGACACTGGAAGAAATTCACTAGTGGGAAGTAATTCACTGCTGGAAAAGATCAATTCTAAAAATGAACAGACTGCCTAAACTGCTAAAACCCTTGTTAAAACTCCTAGATTTACCAATCAATCTACCTGAAAAGCACAAGTATTTGAAAGACACTAGTTTTATTTAGCCTGTGGCCAAAAATAAAGTAACAGTTCTCCTATCTGCTTTCTTCTTCTACCTCAGATCAGATAACAATTAGGAGCTAGGCCCAAATGACCCACAGTTTGCTCAACTGAAAACTTCAGATTTTTCTTTTACTGTAAAATTGCATGAGCTTAAAACTAGTAAATTCATCTCCTACAAGCTAAAAATTACTGCAAATCAAATTAAAAGGGCATATAATGATTGTGTCATTAAGTATGTTGCTGCACTAGTGACTACAAAGACTGGACAAACTCCTCTGCAAGAAGTTAAATGTTTAAAGTCAAAAAGAGAATGTGACTATGAACAGTGTGTTCTTCCATATTTTTCCTCTAAGTCAAAATTAAGAAAAAAATAAAATCAAAAATAACAACTTTAAAAAATGTATTTTCTTAGAAATATACTCTTGCAGGTCCCATTTTTACAGCTCAATAACCAGTTCAAACCAAAGGAGGCCATGTTTTGCAGAACCAGCCTCCTAAAATAAACATGCAAAAAGGACAGGAAAGTTCAAAACTACTGCTGCAGGAGTGTATGAATAGAACAGCAAGTGACAGTTTTGGAAGTCTGCTTTCAAAACAGCAGAATCTGCCCTCAATTCTCCCAGGACAGGGCCTGTAGTTAAATCAAAACATATCTGAATACAGGGTCTAATCCACACTGAAAGCTTGTAGATGTGGGCACGCTCTCCTGCCATGATAGGCTATACTTCAAAAAGACTTAAATCCAACTCATAACATAAACAGCTCTTAAATTGTTATCTCTTTTACTCCTCACACCTAATCTACAATGATTTGGAAACATTGCAAATAATTAGATAATTTAAAAAGGGCAAGTTATCCTGAATGGTAGGATAAAGAAACATTTAATGAAAACTTTGAAAAGATAGTCAAACATCAAAATGCTAAATGAAGTCACTCAGCATTTTTTATAGGACTCAGCCCTCACCTGTAAGTGCACCATGGTGGTGTTAAAACTGTAAAGGCCTAAAGATAAGAACAGCAACAATCTTTTAGTAATACTGGGAATGAAAAGCAGGCTAGTATTCAGGCTCAGAGTTGCTCAACAAGACACTGTAAGTCGGTTCTTGTTAGAGACGAGAAAAAAGCTCTAAGCACAAAGACATGTTCACTTTTTTAAAGTAATTTGATCTAATAAAAGCATAAAGTATTCTGTCATTTTAACAGTTCACATTGTAAAAGTTTTTTCAGAAAACCACTCTCTTGATAACCCTGTATCCGTCCAGATGATGGACAAAGCAGTTATGTGTAGTTTAACAATGATCCTTCTGCACAGAGACAACGCAGAAATCTTCAGATAAAGGTTCACAGATTTGACTTCATCTCCATTTCTCCAGGAAGTGTCTTTCAGCACTTCCTCAGTGTCAGCTGCTCCAGAACAACACCTCCGTGTTCACTGGAGGCAGACCCCTCCCCAGGCTGGCTGCAGGCCCTCGGGCTCAGCTCCATGTCCTGCTGCCCAGACATGCACCAGCCCTCTGCAGAGCGAGATCTCCAGCTCCTCTCCAGCACCGGCTCCCAGGAATTAGGGAACAGCTCGGTAAGTGCGAGAAGCACCTACGCAGGTACACGCTGATGGGCACGGCCAGCTCCAGGCACAGCTCCCCGGGCACAGCAGGGATGCACTCCGAGGCACAGCAGGGATGCACTCCGAGGCACAGCAGGGATGCTCGGCTCGCTGCTCCCGGAGTCCCCATCAAGTCCCGTCATGACACCTCTGCCCGCGCTGCAAGGTCAGACCACTGCAGGTAACAGCAGCCCTACCAGCACAACCAGGGAGCTTCAGCAGAAAAGTGCAGATGCCACCCTTGAACACAAAAAGCTGAGTGCTTTTGAAGGACCTACTGCTCGTATTATGGATTCTTTGCCCTCTTAAATCATGGTATGAGGGGAGAGAAGCTGCTGTAGCAGAGAAATATAATGTGAAGGCATCCAATTCAGACTCTCATTTTATATTGAGATTAAAAAAAAAAAAGTTCTCATAAGAAACAGGATCATTGCATTTTCTGGACATGGGTACAATTATTGAACGTACACTTACATCAAAACAAAGCCTGGAGTTTAAGTCACTTGCCAAAACATCACACTCTCTCCAAAATGAAAGGAGTTCTTTTTAAATAAAACTGAGTATCACTGGCAGGGCCTCACAGTCAACAGGTTAATTAAGAAAGGAGTCTCTTTGTAACAACACTGTAGAACAGCCTGCGTAAAAAACAGGCTAAAGATAACCTTGAATTTTGTGAGAAAAAGAGTCTAGCAAAACAGAACAAATTAACTGTATTTTTATGAGGATTTTTTTCTCCCTTCTTGCAGAAGGAAGAAACTGCAGTCCAGAGTCACACCACTTACACAGTACCCTAAATCCAAAGCCATGCCACTTGCCTTCCAAATTGCAAATGGGTCTGGCTGAGTACAATCTTACTCTTCAGCACTGCTAATGAACTGTCATTGAGATTTAAAAAAAAAACCAAAAAACTAAAAAATATGGACAAGGGGGTGTAACATTCAGGCAGCATGTGCTACATGTACACAGCGGTGAAATGGAACTCAGCAGTCGGTAAGACACTATTAACATCTATAAAAAACTTCACAACTAAGCTTATAATGCCTTTTCATACTGCTACAAAAAAAGCAGGGGTGCAACATATTTTTATACAGAGGCGATTTTCAACATTTTAAAGCATTGCTAAAGCTCTGGACAAGCAGGGCATCACTGAAAACGGCTTGTAGCTTTCAGTAAATAAATTAGTATGGATGCAACCAAAAATTCTATGGCAGTACTATGGCAAACGGACTGAAGTTAACTTGCAAGACTGTAGTCACATTTCTGTGAGAGAGATTGAAACTAAGCTGGGAAATCAAAACACACATCTGAAACACAGACAAGCGACAAGATGAATGTGATGTCAGCTACCATATGCAAAAATCAGAGAATGGAATTTGTATACCAGTTATGAACACAGAAAAGCAACAGTTGAATCTATTCAGATTTAAAATTAACCCCATTCACATGTAGGAACAGCCTATAGGGTAGCTTGAAATTTCTCAACTGTAACAGAAGCAAAAGCCTGAATTAAAACTAGATGAGAACTTCTAAATTTTTCAAGTTTTTAATTTTTAAGCCAACTTAAAGTCAGGATTGCAACCTAAAGCCATTAAGCCCTGAGGTTAATTCAGTAACTGTTCAAATCAGAAAGTCAACAGAACAGAAATTTTCCAAGAACTAATACTCTTCTCACAACAGAAAAATTCTAGCTTTGGTTCTCTAAAAGGAGAACTCCAAAACACTGTCATGACTTCATTAATTCTTTATGTACTTATGGACTTCCAGCTCTTCTATGTCTATAAAAATACATATAAAATGTATATCACACATGCATAAAGCAACCTCAAAACCAGGTAAGTACTGAAAGGGTTTGTCCAGTTTTGTATAAACCTCATGACCCTGCATCTATCTCACATATACTGTAGTTACATTGCTGCCGTCATCAAAAATCATGTTGCATCCACTTAACAGTTTTTTTACAGAAACACACACATGCCCCCTGAAAAAGAACAACTTCAGAATACAGAAAGACGTACAATTACATACCCTCATTTGCAAGTTCCTTATGTAGCTTGAAAACCTGTACATTCTCCTTCTGGAATTTAAATATTTTTCTTGCTTGTTCTTACTTTCAACATAAAACTACCATTTATGTTAGAAGATTCTGTAGGTGGTTAAAAGAATTATGTGACTATGACTTTACAGATGCTCTGGATCATTAACTTAGGACTCAAGATACGAGGTTTTATTCTGTTTTGTCCTCTCCACCTCAGTCTGCCTTGATAAGGATTCAACAACTCTGCCACTACAATTAAAGCAGTGAGAACTACTAATGCACATCTGAGTCATGCAAAACAGAGAATATACCAGACTAGAAATTTTATTTTAAAAATGTAAAGAGATGGATAGATGAGTATCAATAACATTTCTGAGAGTAGGAGGGGAACATTTCAGAACACCTTCATAACTTCTGTATACATTTCAAAAATAAGGTACCGGTTTATTTCTTCTTTATTCTGTACATGGCATGTTCAAGTGAATAATCATTAGGGAGAGAATAGTTATGGCCTTTAGCATAGCACCTGAAATGGCTTTAACAAGTTACTCTTCACCATTTCTAAACAGTCTTCACAATGAAGGACTAATACAGAAACACTTTTTAGAAAAGGAACACCAAGTTTGTGATTTTTATTATATACTACTTCCAAGCCCACACATTAACTTTTTCTTATCTACAGACATGAGACTTTATTCAGGGATCTACACTGACCAAAGTCTTTAAAAATGTAACATGAATTTGCAATGCAATACTCTGTGTATTGACAGTATCAATCATTTTTCATATGTGATTTAACCTATGTAATATAAAACAGCACAACTGTTATGCTACCAATGGAGATATAATCATCAACATTTGCAAATTTTTACCTTCCAAACAATTTTTCTTACCTGAAGAGTTCAAAAATTATCAGTGCTACGTGTGGTCCATTAACAGTTAGAAAGTCTAGATTTACTTGGGCCAGTTACAAATTATAACTTAATCTTCTCCAAAATAAAACTTATCTTGACAATCCATGTAGCTACTTTGAGTTCTGCCAGCAGAACAGTTACACTGAGTCACATCTAAGTAGCATCTACTTTGTCCATTATCCTATTCCAGACAGTGGCTGAAAGTGGACATCTTGGGAAGAGTACAGGAATGATCAAACAACAGCCAAGCACTGGCCCAGTCTGCAATAATCTGCTACAGGGGCCACAGATAAAATCTTTGTATTTATCAGTCTTCAGTGAAGTATTTTTTGACGAACTTGCTCAGTCACTCCTTGAACTGATAAAAGTTTAACACTAACATGCCAGGCAAGAACTTCTACACACTTAACTGCCCATATCTGAAAAATAATTTCCTTTTTGTTTATTCAGAAACTGCATGCAAGCTTCTCAGTGGGAAGAAACAGTGGGAAAAATATTTTTAATTTCCTTTTTTCATTTCACTCACCATTTTATATTGTCCATATAATTTTAATATTGTCTCAATAATTTTATTCTTTCTGAGATGAAAACCATGTTTAAGGCACGAGACAGTGCTTATTCGCTATTTCCTTTCCTGACAGTCTCTAACATCCTCCTTACAGTCCTTTTACAGCACTGAGCTGTGACTTCTGTCGAGCCAGCATTCCTCAAACACTGGTAATAATTGTACTAGATAGATCCCATCAGTAGATGTAAAAGGTTTTCCCCTGCATGAGCTTAATTTCACATTTCTTATACTTTTATGCACATTATTTCCCTTCTGTAGCATTCTTTTTCTGAAATTTTTCAGCAATCCCTCCATTTTACTATCCAGACCGTATCAGTATGACTAGTACTAACACTACATGAGCAGGAAGTCAAACTCCCTACTCCAATTTTTCCACCTACCTCCTCTCCTGCGAAACCCACCAAAAAATCCCCAAAGCAAAACCAACTGGCTAACTTTTCTGTCTTACAGGTTAAATGCAGTGAACATGCAGAGCCATGAGTGACATGGCTGAAGCAAGATAGGGCACAGAATAAACACCACCAGAAGAAGGAATCAGCGCCTTCCCTTCCTTCCCATGTTTGATGGTAGGAACTAATCTCCCCTTTTCCTTTCCTTGGGGTGAGAGTGGATCTGTGGCTCAGTCACACACACCAGGTCAACCCAAACTCAGTGTTGCTGTGAAAGGCAGTTTGCTTCTCTCTCTCACAGCCACGGGCCTACAGCCCTGCTCTCTGCACCAGCCCTAGCAATCCTTTATTCACGTTTTTTGGAAGTTGTTCTAACAACCTCAAACACAACGGGCAAGTTGCAAAGTGCAAATGCAGGGATGTGGACAACACTGTACAGTGGATGGATAAGTTATTTCAATGGTAATGAGCTCTTGGATTTGCTGTTATTCAATGTATCTTCTGAATGATACTTATTAGAATTATCACATTAGAATCTGCACAGTTCACTTGCATCAAACTCCATTCTCCCAGTGAAAAGGACTTCTGCTTATTTCCAGGCACTTCCTCCGCCTGTGTTTGTGTTCACACCACTATGCCATGTCGCTCCCTAATCGAGACAAAAACCTGCTCCCATCCTCTGAGGCAATCTTCAGGCTCACCAAACCTTCATCCAACTGACTACATCAAAAGCACCAGTGCCAGCACTAAAGATGAACAAAAGAAACAAGTGCGAGGAGCCATGCAAGACTTTAAATGTAGGCTTAAGCCAACTGTGAAAGTGCGGCCTTGTTTCTTTTTCAATATGAAGTATATTTTCTGTGGAATTTTACACAGAACCTTAAAAACTATGCAGTAACACGTACAGTACAAATGGCTTAAAGGGTAATACATATAGTTCATTACAGACTCACGAAGAACAAAACTCAGGTGAGCTGGGTGATTCGCCCCAACATTTCTCCTGACAATGATATTGAAGTAAATATATATACACACACACAAATCTTCTCATACTCTTGATCTGCTGTACTATGATCTTGTATTGAAAATAATCAGCATTCTATGTAGACTTCAGCATCCTCTTAACTAAGTCTTACTGACCTGATTAATTCAACATTGTGTATTGTAAATGATGATTAAAGACGAAACAAAGCATTTTTAACAGATACTGATCTGAACAATGTTGAGAATATATACACAAGTGAATATTTTATAATGACAGGTATTATATGTATTTGAGCCAAAACATTTACTAGAGGTAGAAAGCTCTTACATTTTACTATATTAACAAGGTTCTTTGCCAGGTGTTGCCGTTCTTCTCCATATGAAACTGAATCATGCAATACTTTTAGTCACTGGTTATTTGAAGGTCCCTCCTTTTTAACTGCTGCAGAGAGAGCAAATGCCATCACCCTCTCTAAGTCACCTTGTCAAAAGCTCAGTGACTTGCAAATATGCCTCTTCTACCTCTATAAAGAGCTATCAACAAAGCAGCCCTGTCTCCTGGGGTTACTAAACCTTAGATCAAATGTCTTTTCATACTAGTATGATCTAGCTATGTACTGCTCTAACTTTAAAGCTTAAACACCTTTCCTGCAACAAAAACATAACATTCCAGACACAGTGAACTTGAAACCACTATTATGGTCTATAATGGGTACTTTCACGTTTCAAATGAGTCTCTGACAGCTTTCAGATCTCCAGCTTCTGGCTGACATACCTACATTACTGAAACGGGCAAGAACACATGTAAGGTAATTCTCTAGGGTATTCCAGCTGGGTTTCCTCTTACAGTCCAGAAAACTCTTCTTAGAAGTGTTACTGTTTAACTACGATTAAAACTTAGAAAAATTTTTCATTCCAAGACGGGCCCAAAAAAGCTGTAGTATTGATCACAGATGAGAACACCTTTTCTCATTCCACAAATAACTATTTGTTGCCATGCATGATACAGTCAGGAGGATGTTACACTGTGAACACATCCTTACTTCATATGAATTCTAACGAGATTGCCAATGTCTTCATTTAGCAGTATTTTACTTTTTAGAATCACAGAGATGATGCATCACACATGTGCTGGACATGCAATCTTCGTTGGTCAAAATGTTACACATTCTTTTTTTAAATATCAATGTCTACATTGTCAAAACTTCATCAAACAGAAACAGAATGCTTTAAAAGTCTAACAGTTCCACTGCTGCCAGTAAGAACTGCTGAGACAAGAAATTAAATGCCTTATACCACACAGATTAATTGTTGCTGTTGATCTGCGAATTAGAAGATGCTGGATTAATTAAAGCTGAAAAGAAATGGTAAAAATGGAAACCATCAAAATGCAAGGATAGACAGCTATCCTAGACACTTCTGGAGAGAAGTGATAAAATGTCACGCTCATGATGTTCCTAGCAGACAACCAGAAAAAAACCCCATGAAAGTCTCAACTTTCATCCCCCCAGATCAGAAGGAATTAGGTGATAAGGCTCTACAAGACCAAATGAGCCTGTGTTTTGTAGGTGAGCTCTTCTTCCACATTAGCCTTCAAGAAGTGGCTGACTTTGCAATTCCTGAGTGGGAACCATATACCCAAGAATACTTCATAGTTTTTCTTACTGCTGTTTCATTTTAATGTACATTAAACCCAAAATACCCACGCAGTATGCTAAGGTGAAAATCTCACTATCTAATCATTAAGATGAAAGAAATGTCTGCCTACGTAGCAGGTAGACATTGAAGGATTACTAAATAACTCAGTTATGTGGAACTGTGCATGAACTTTATTAAGCATTTGATTATTCAATATCCTGAAAGAAATCCCATATTCTTACTTAAGACAAGTAAGCTTTTATCTAGATCATATTCTTTTATGCCAGAATTTCTGCTAAATCCTAAAATTCCTATTCAACATTTTCTTTTAGCCAATGCTTTCATGTTTGCCAACTGCAGCTATAATGGAAAGGACTACAATAAAAAAGTCCACAGAATAATGGTGAAGTGCTAAGCCTGACTTAGAACAGTAACAAGAGAATCCTAGGTGAAGTTTTAAAACCTAAACATGAATGTTATGCTCCCATCCAGCAGTCAGGCTCTGGCACTCACCTGATGCCTCAGTGAACTAAGTCACCTCATTGAGGTGGAAAACTTACTGGGGCAAAGGGGTCTTTAGGAAGGCTGGCACTGGTGAGGAAAGCTGGACCACTCATTCAGGCTGCCAAATGCTTAGGCTGCAGTGAGCTCTTCTCACAGAACCACACACAACAGGTATTTATCCCTTGCAGCTCAGTGGGAAGCATAAGGAATCTGGGTAAGCCTGTCATGTCACCGGCACCAAAATCCTGTTACAGGATTTGCCAGCCAGAAATCCAGCAAGTATCCACCTCAGAGACAGCTGGGACAGTGTAAGATATCACCAGCTCTCTAGGTACTTGTTTCTGTGCCAGAAATCAGCCCTCCCGTAGGAAAGCAAACAGAAGACAGAACTAATACTACACCCATAATTCATTAATCATTAATCCCAGTACTACCAGATACTGATTCCCTAATAGGCCTACAGAGATCCAAGGAGGGCAGCAGCACCGCCACATTAACTAAGCAATCCTCACACTTGCAAGCTAGGCTCAGTTTGGGTGTGCGCATGCACAGCAAGCACCTGCCAAAAGCTTCAGAACAACTGTTGTTTCCTGCTGTAACACCAAAAGATTCCAAGAAAGCACAAGGTTCATCAAAAGGTAAATCAAAAGTATGTTAAAAACAGTAAGAATCATCACAACCATGCCTTAGTTCCTCGCTGATCCATAACTGCATAACACACCATGGAGAAATAAAAATGACAGTAAAAATGGTCACAAGAATGATGAAAACGGCCTAGAAGTTAAAGCAGTACAAATACAAGAGCATTTGATAACCAAACACAGGCTTTTTGCTTTGGCTGTCACTGACTGGCATCATTTCAGCCACAGCACAATCAGATCCTGAGGGACAGTAATGGCTTTTGGGGCTCTGCTTAAAACCAAAGGGCTATCCAAATAAATAGCTATTGATGGGTCCTGGAGGGAGATACATCAAGCTTTCCTCAGGCAAGGATGTTCTAATCATCAACCAGATAAAAGTAAGCTAGAAACAGGAGTATTAGATGGAGATAGATACTTTCAATCAATGTGGGTATAAATTAATGCTGTTCATTGAAACCAGAGTTTGGCCATCCCCAGTCAATATCTGTTTCTTTCAGCTAATACTGTAATGTTTGCAAACTGCAAGCATAACAACAGTGGGAAAAAGATAAGGAGTCACCAAAACAACACTGAGCTATTAGCACTGACTTAAAACAAGTGCAAGAGAAGACCAGGAGAATTTTCTAATTTTGTCAAAAAAACCCAAGAGATACTAAACTAAGTTCAACACATAAAAAATTTTAAAGATATATATTTCATTTACATGAAGTGTGTCTTTACATTTCAAACAGTTTCTCAAAACTGGAATATAATTCTTTCTAAAAACCAAAAACTGGGGGGAAAAATCCTTCTCTTCACATAGTATACAGACCGTGTCTCTCCATCTTTGTTTAGAAGAAACATATATATGTTTCATGGGATGTAGTAGAAATTGTTAAGACTTTGATGAAATACAGACTGGTTTCCTTGTGCCAAATTGGAGGAATCTCTGTCTTTAAGAAAAATCAAATAATTTGAAAGAAAAATTCTAATTAGACATATCACGACCATACAATTAAAGACATGTTAGCATCTCCTGTTAATAAAACACTCCCTTTACATTTATATTGTTAATTAACCTAATTACACCATAATACCACCATCATTTTAATTATGTTTATGGATTCTAGTTCAACAAGAGCCTGGAGAGTCCTGAACTATGCAGATACAACCATGTGCATTTGACTAAAACTTTTTAAAAAACAAAACAAAACACCCTAAGACAAAAGAAACCGTAAGCAGTGCACAAGACTTATGCAAAACACTGTATATTCAACAGATTTTGGAAAAATTAAACTAATCATGTCAGCAACACTGGTAATATCTAGACATATTTGCCAAACTTAACTAACAGGAAGCCCACAAAACTAAGAAAACTGTACTGCCAAACGAAATATTTATTGCAATAGTATGATGACTCATACAAAGCATTTGACACTATCCCACACAACATCCTTGTCTTTAAACTAAAGGGACACGAATTTGACAGATGGATCACTTGCGGATAAGGAACTGGCTGGATGGATGCACTCCCAGAGTTGTGAGTAACAGCTCGGTGTCCAAGAGCAGGGCAGTGAGGGCTGCTGTTCCTCAGGGGTGGGTACAGGACTGGTGCTGTTTAACACCTTTGTCAGTGACAGGGATCGAGTGCACCCTCACCAAGTTTGCCAAAACCATGGAGCTGTGTGATGCTGTCACACTGGAGGGAAGGGATCCAGAGGGACCTTAACAGGTTTGAGAGCTGGGTCTGCAAGAACCTCATGAAGTTCAACACAGTTGAGTGCAAGGTGCTGTGAAGTGCAAGGCGCTGCTTCACTGGTGAAGCACAATCCGAAGCACTTACGTAGGCTGGGAGGAGAATGGATTGAGAGGAGCCATGAAGAGAAGGATTTGGTGGTGCTGGTGGGTGAGAAGCTGGACACAACCCAGCAATGTGTGTCTGCAGCTCAGAAAGCCTATTGTGTCCTGGGCTGCGTCCAAAGCAGCACAGCCAGCAAGCTGAGGAAGGTGATTCTCCCCCCTCTACTCCACTACTCTACACCCAGCTCGAGTACTATGTCCAGACCTGGGGCCCCCAACAGAAGAAGGATGTGAATCTGCTGGAAGCAGCCCAGAGCAGGCTACCAGAATGATCAGAGGGCTAGAGGAGCCCTTCTGCTATGAAGACAGCCTAAGAAAGTTGCTGTTCAGCCCAGAGAAGAGAAGGCTCTGGCGATAACTTAGAGCACCTTTCCGTACCTAAAGGCAGCTAGGTACAGGAAAGCTGAGGAGGGACTTATTACAAGGGCATGTAGTGACAGGACAAGGGGAAATGCCTCCAAATTGAAAGAGGGCAGGTTTAGACTAAAAAAGAAGAAATTCTTTACTGTGAAGGTGGTGAGACACTGGCACAGGTTGCCCAGAGAAGCTGTGGATGCCCCATCCCTGGAAGTGTCCAAGGCCAGATTGGATGGCGCTTTGAGCAGCCTGGTCTCAAGTGGACAGTGTCCCTGCCCATGGATGAGGGGTTGGAACTAGATGGTCTTGAAGGTCCCTTCCAACCAAAAGCATTTTATGATTCCATGAAACATTACTCTCCCTTCCATTTCATTTTTCTCCTCTGTAAAGTAAGCAGTGCATTTCATGGTTTCTAGTCATTTGCATTTTGAAGTCAAATCAACATACAAAATGACTTACAAGTCAAGTTTATATCTTCCTATCCAGTTAGTGATTCACTCTCAACAAATCACCTCCACTGACATTTTGCTGACATCATCCACACCACTAAGAAACAGCAACTTAAATCCTCTAATCTGGCACAAGGAAATCAGTCTGTATTTCATCAAAGTCTTAACAATTTCTACTACATCCCATGAAATAACATTCTAATTAAAAGCAGAGTTTTGCATTGCTATGGAATTATGGGATTGGATGCTAACAGCAGCAACAAACATGCCAAAATATAATTAGAAAGAAACTTGAAAACTCCCAATCTTCTCTTATATTTTAAATTACAAAACCCTGATTTTCAACTTTGGAGGACTTGATTAAAAAAGCATTAAATTACTTGGGAACAAAAGATAAAATTAGATGCATCATACTCATGGCTTTGGGACAAAAGGTTAACTATGCTCTTAACCAATTCCACCTATAAAACATGGTGTAAATATATAGTAGCTGCTTGTAATGCCTTATATTTGCTGCACTTCACAGAATCATAGAATTGTTTGGGTTGGAAGGGCCATTAAAAGCTCATCCAGTTCCACTCCTCTGCCATGGGCGAGGACACCTTTGACTGGGTGGGGTTGCTTTGTGCTCTGTCCAGCCTGGCCTTGAACACCTCCAATGAAGGGCATGAGGATGGTGAAGGGTCTGGAGGGGAAGTCACACGAAGGAGAGGCTGAGGTCACTTGGTTTGTTCAGCCTGGAGAAGAGGAGACTGAGGGGAGAACTGCAGTCTTCAACATCCTCATAAGGGGAAACAGAGGGGCAGGTACCGATCTCTTGATTCTCATGACTAGTGACACGACACAAGGGAATGGCCTGAAGTTGTGTCAGGGGAGGTTTAGGCTGGATATCAAGGAAAGGTTCTTCCCCCAGAGGGTGGCTGAGCACTGGAACAGGCTCCCCAGGGAAGTGGTCACAGCACCAAGCCTGACAGAGTTCAAATGTTGGGCCAATACCCTCAGGCACATGGTGTGACTCTTGGGGATGGTCCTGTGTAGGGACAGGAATTGGATTCAATGACCCTGATGGGTCCCTTCCAAGTCAACATTTTCTAAGATTCTACGATAATACATTCCTCCTCCAATCAATTAAACTACTCACAAGAACGCATTTACATATGGCAGTATGGGAGTATGCACAATATAAATCACTGAGGTTTACATTTCAATAAAAATAGCTGTAGCCCACTAATTATTATAATGCGCCTATCTTAACAGAAATGCGGTGCTATGCATTTTACAAGTAAATCCTTGTGCATCAGTATCTAAAGCATCTCTAAGCACAGAAAGGAAAAGAAGGTTATCAGGAGAAATCAACACGGATTCACCCAGAGGAAATGATGTGTGACCCATCTGACACCCTCCTATGACGGCATGCCTGGCTTGGGTTGATGAAGACAGAGCAGTGGATGTTGTCTGCCTTGACTTCCGCAAGGTTTTTGACACTGAATCCTGTAAGACCCTCACAGGAGAGCTCAGGAAGTGTGGGTTAGATGAGTAGACAGTGAGGTGGACTGAGAACTGGCTGAATGGCACAGAGCTGTGATCAGGGGCACAGGGTATATACTTCTGTATATACTTTGACCATTTTTTTGCTGTATCACAATACATCCTATTATTTCTCTTGTGAACTCTAGCCATTACAAGCTGCTAATTGAGTTATCAAACTTATATATATACACAGAAGTGAAGTCCTGCTGTATTTTCATGTCTCTGACTTTCACTTTACATATTCCACATCTCTTTCAATGCACCAATACTTTAAAATAAATGTTTAAATAACTAGCACAAAATCAAAGGTATGAGAAAACGAAACAAACTGATGACAGAGGACTGTGACCAGATGGTAACTAAACACAAAGAGTGACAAGAAAAATGAAGACTGGAGTGGGAGGTAAAGGGAAAGCCCCGAGATAAATCTTCCACTGTTATTTTCATACAAAACTCCACTACAATTCAATCTCAGATTACTTTTTGCAAGCAACAGTACACACATGAACTACCAGCCGTAAACAAAACAACAAGACCTTAAAAGTAGTTTAGAGAACCAAGAAGTTGTTAGTCTCAGAAGCTTCCAGAAGTTAAGGAAGATAGGTTTTTTTCAGCTCCAGCAGACTTGTACAGGTGTAGACCAACAGAGTAGGGTGATCAAGCACCACATGCAAACCTAGTGAGGCTTTCTAAAGAAGAAAAGCAATCATTTAGAAGGGGGGAAAAAGCTACAACCAAAACCCAGGATGGACTGAATCTAAACACTCTTGCCCCAAAGAAATCCAGTGGAAACCTGGCAGAAGCCTTCAAAGACAGATCTTAAAGCAGCTCACACCTGTCCATGGGAAAGATCTGACAAGAACTATTTGCAGTAAAGGTCAGGAGTCCTCAGATGCCATACAGCATGACCTGGGAGCAAACTGCAGTGTCCAAAAAGTTAATAAAGGTATTATAGCGCACATAAAAACTTTTTTAAAAAGTTGGATTTTAGGTATAGCATTTTTGTCTTTCAAATTTTATGTCTGAAACTGAGCTACTCTCTAAACCATTCAGTATTTGGCTCCAATTAAGGCTGAGGGTTGGGCTGAATACCCTCCTTTCAGTATCAGTAAAAAAAGGAACATTAGGTCTTTCACACAACAGCTGAAAAAGCAGGGGGGGGGGAAAAAACAGCAAAAAAATGCTGCGCCTGTGATTCCAGGAGAGAGTTGCGTGGGGTTTTTTGGGTGTTGTTTTTTTGAATTTTAAGGGGTTTTTTTTAGTACAGCACTTGCTAGACAGGCAGACTTGAAAACATCAGCAAAATAGCTGCTTGTTGCACTTTGTTTCTACTCTGCACAAGCAAATGAGCTGTTTACATGTTTTGTATAAATAAACAGCACTGCACATACACACATAAAACCTCACAACCTTCAAATCATATAATCTATTTCTCTTCCTGAGAAGAACAACTTGGCAAAGCCTCAAGTATTAGCTATCTCCTGGGCTCTGAGACTAGAAATAATACATGCCAGGTTTTCTGAATACCTATGTTAGATAGCCAGATATTGACTAATACACATTGTGGCTCCGTTTCTTTTGCCTGCTCAGCTACCGTGCAAAGGAATTGAGCAATATCTTGATACTTGCAGATCAGATTAACAACTGGCCTTCCAGTTTACCTTGGAGACACAGCCTTGTTTAGAATGGGAGTAATATGCTTCTTTTTGCCTTTTTTAAACTGGCACTTTCTGGCCGCCATTATCAGACATCACTTTTCTAGACCAGAACACAGAGAAGTAGGATGTGAGATGGTTTATACTCCAGAGCTGTTTACTATTATTACACATCCCTGTGCTGTACTACCTGAAATGGATTTTGCAACAAGCACCAATACCAGTTCAGCAGAGAAAGTAGCACTACTTGGTTTTGGTCATGAGTGAGCTTTGCCTTCATTAGATGTATGAGCTTGACACATCCAGCAGTGTAAGTCCAAAGCAGAGTACGTACCTAACACACGGTAAGAATGTACATCACTCTGCCTTTCCAGAAGCATAGGTTTAAAAACAGAAAAGGAGTCATGCACTAGACAAAACTCTGTAATATCAAACTTCCAGGAGACTGCGAAGTAGCAGCAAAGCATTTGGGGATTTCATATCCTTAGCTAATTTCAATCTTTTGGATGCTCACGTCAGATGGCCAAATATCCAAACAGACCTAGATCCAGTTTTGACAGGTGCTACTAGGCCCCTGGGAGACCAGTGTTAGGGTATCTGATTAAAAGCTAATCATAATAGAAACAGATCCAGCAAGGATCAACAAGTCAACCCTAACAACCTCAACAGTGAAAATGGAGCATGTGAATCAGCTACTCCTACGACTACCAATTAGACCATGTTCCCCCCATGTGAAATCTACCAAGATGAGTCAAAGAAGTAACTCTTCCCAAAAAAACCACCTTGAAAACTAAAGGTTATTGCTTACGGGGTATGGGACTTATTATGGGATGCAGGGAGGAAGAACATTTTCAGATTGTGCAATCCTTACCACAGTATTGTGAGAATACGCAAGACATTATGAAATGTTATGGGGAAGGCATTAGATGTGGAGAAAGACTGGTATAAAAATGGGTAAAGGAGAAATAAGTATGGGAAAATAGCAAGGAAAAAGGATAAATGAGGCAGGTTCAGTGCAAATGAATGTCTGGTCAGTACACTTGTCCGAGTAAGCCCTGCCCTTGATCATGATAGTCCATCCTATATTATCATTAAACCCTATACCTGTTTTCTTTGTGGATGCACTTTCTATTTGAGTATGTGTGAACTCAAGCTAATTTCAAGTCAGACTGGCCAGCAAGTAAATAAGGTCCAAGTGCCAGCAACTGAAGTGACAACATGACTCTCAGGGGCTCATGGGTTCAGGTGCCAGGAACTACATAGACCATTTAAAATTGGCTGGGGGAGCACACAGACCTTGTGTTTGAGTTTCCGCTGAAATTCCACTAGTGGACTTGTACTGTGAGGAGCTGGAAAGCAGGAAAAGGACGGGGCTGTCTGTGCAGTTCTTGCTTCAATGCTCTGTGTGTGCGCTTACGTGGGTGCCAATAAAAGCCTTGAGTCTCTGCTGACCTGCATGGCCAGCTGTGTGTGCATTGTCCGTACGTGAGCGTGTGCATGCACACACACCTATGGGGAATCCACATTCCTCAGTGGCTGGCTCTGGGGACACAGCAGTCCTGCACTTACCTATTTAGCTACCACAGGAGATAACACCCCTGGGACACAGAGCCGTCCACGCTTGGCTACCTCAAGCAACTGGCAGGGCTAAAAGGACACATACCTTTAGCAAGCTTCTCAGCAAAGCTATCAGTAACACTTTGAAGGTGAAGGGTCTAAATCCACCTTAGATTTGAGTATGGGGTAGTCTTTTAAGTCTTTTAGTTGTAGACTGCTTAAGCTGTCCTGGCATCCACTGGAACACACTCCATGCAGTTTTGCTAAGGCATTTTTTAAAGCAGTGAGTATTTAAATGATCGTAAAAAAAAATGTATTGGCATTCTCAGACACCATTCAGCTTCAACTGGATGACTTCTGGTTCTTTTAATAGCCTTTGAAATTCCTGTGTGCTAAACACATTTGAAAAGAATCTTGACCAGTTCTTTCCATATGTTTTCAAGTCAGGATTAATTTATAACAGAAAAGTAACATAAATAAAGTAAACATAGAGGTGAAACAAAGTAGATTAAACTGCGGGAACATATTAAATAAGTTTGCCTTGGAGAAACCTGTGAAGAGATTTCTATAAAGAGCAACACCACTTTTAAATATTAATGGCTGCACAAAAAAATCATGCATTCTCTGGCAGCATACTACTGTTGGGGTGCCGAAGGAGTAGGGTCTAAGCTAATTCCTCATGTCAGTAATCCACTCACAAGTATCAAGAGCTCTTGTGAGAAAGACGAAGAGTTTTGCATTGATCGCCAATAATTTCTTTGCAAGTTCATTCTTTTACTTGTTGTGAAATACAAGCATTCTGAGGAAGGCTGTCTCTTTCTTCGTTTGGCTTTCTAGACTAACACTCTGAAACATTAATTACCTGGAAAGGAGCCAAGTGAGATTTCTAACTAAGCCCATGAAGACTGTTTGTACTCTCAGTTATAAGAGAATGAAAGGTTTTAATTGATAAAAATGTACTTCAGAATCACTATGGTTGATGATCTTTTTCATACCTTAGGGAAGTCTTGGTCCAAAGCTGTAATAGTCTTCTCGGAAGCTGGCACTTCTCATAGCTAAGACACCAAGCAGCAGTGGAAATTCCTGATTCTTGTCACATATGCAACAGGAGCTGTCAGAAGGGCTTTACACTGTCATACTGGGGATGACAAAGCACCACTCAGAGGAAACCACTACGCTGGTCTCCTAAGGGTAGGTAATCCTTTTATAGAAGGATTCATAAAAGAGCAGAGCTAATTCCAAACATATTCCATTCTAGTTCATGGCATGAAATAAACAGAGGTGGATACATGTCTGGTATGTGGGCACAGCAGGAACTGAATGCTTCTGTGGACAGCGGCTGCAGCAGCTGAAGACAACAGACAATGAGAATCTGTAGGTCCTGATGCTGGATACAGAATAACTGAACAGCTGTCCACTGAAACCCACAGAAATTTCAAACCACCTTTCCATCTCCACCCAAAAAAAAAAAAAAAATCATTGCTGGATATTCTGACACAACAGTTCCAAGAGAAAATAATACTGCCTCTTTCTAGTAGTATTAATGACAAAAATAATTCTCCCAGTTTCTGCCAGAACTATTAAAAGTTAAGCTTTGACAACACAGGACAGAAACGCAGTTTAATAAGAGTTTCTGTTGCAGTAATATGACCTTCCTGGCCCCCAGAAAAGATACACACTCTCACCATGCACACTAGTACTGGGCAACAGAAGTAAGGACAAGTCCTGGCCTTCTTAGAAAGGCTGAGACCATGCTAGTAGATTTGGGGCACAGGAAGTTGCTTCATGAAAACAAGGAACTGAATTCTTAAAAAGTTTCATGTTACTCCAATGACATTTTACCAAATAAGAAGTAGGTTCAAGAAATTCTCCTTTCCATGGAATTAGGCTGCTCCAAGTTCTGGAAAAAAAAGTCTTGAAGACTAACCAGCACAACACTAAAATAAAGATGTTTCACAACCTCTAAAGAGAAGAAAATACAGCTTTTTAGCAAATGATGGTATCACCAGTTTATGGCCATCTGTTATATTAGCATATATCACGACAGAATTAGGACACTTTTATCAGTACAGAGATATAGCAGAAATTCCAGACAGACACAGAAATAAATGAATTTAAAGTGCCTTTATCAAACACAATGGCCCGAACCTCATACAAACAGAACATCTACGTGGGATGTGATTCTGGTTTTGAACATTGTCCAGTCAGGAAAGAGAAGCAATCAACCAGCCTGACTGACCTAAAGCTATGACCAGACAAGGAAAGCTGCACAGATAAACCTGGCGAAGAACATAGGCAAAGCCTGGAGCTGCACACATGTGTTTTGTAACTGAAGCTTTAAAGAACAAAAAGAGAAAGAGTGAAGCAGAAGAAAAGGAAATTGCACTTCACTATCCATCTAGTCACAAATATCAGCATGACTTTGGCAGGCATCCTAGATGAGATAAATTTCAGATTTGTTTTTAAGGTAACAGAGACTTTAGATTTTGTCAGTTTACCCATGACTAAAGGCAATTTTTGAAGAAAATACAGAAGGCAGATACTGACTGAGGAGTGTAAAATTCCTGAAGACAGAACTAGTAAGAGACCTTCTGGTCACAACACCGTTTGGACAAAAAAGGTATTTTTCAGTCCACTGCGAAGTTTAGATGTCCTCCAAACTGTATCATAGGATTCACATCAGGTCAAAAGCTGAGAGATGCCACAACTTCCTGACAACATGCTTATAACACAAAATATGCAACAAAATGGAATGCTTAAATTTGCATACATTTGCTTAATCTGTTGCTAGCATCCCTCAGTAACTACATCAATTCTGGACCAATGAAAATACATGTATCACAACACAGAAAATTTATGGAATTACACAAATGTCTAAACATTTTATTATTGACTTATAAGTATATAATATGAATATGTATATAATAGGAAGACGCAAAAAAACATGAATTAGTTTATCCTGTAAGACACTATAGCAACAACAGAAATGCAAACACTGGCCATAGGTACACATTGTTCTATGCAATCTGCCAGGTAACACTCCTTTACCATTCACCTAGGGGCTAGAGTGGACATTTTAATGAAGGCATGACTAAGTGATTAGGCAAAAAGTTTCAAGTAATGAAACAGACTAAATGTGTAATGCAAAAGGCTTTGCTTAAAATGATCCATTACTTTTTTCTGAACATTTTACCCTGGGACAGAATTGGAATACCCTAGAAAGTATATTGTGCAAGTCATAGTTTTCAAATTTTTTACATACTTTTTTTTTTAGCCATTAAATACCTGTGTTTAAACCATCACTGGATTGCTTGAGTTAGTTTCCAGTGAATACTTCTCATGCAGGAAAACCTCATAAAACCCCCAAGAACTTTCAATCTCTCCCTTTCACAAAATTCTCTCATTTTAGTTCCAATAGGAGGTGACAAAATCTGAGATTTCAGTTTTCAGAAGGTATATTAGAAATGTCCCTGTAATAAATACCTCACAAATACCTGCATGATGAAAAGTTCTTAATCACTAAAAAAAAAAAAATAGTGCACAGGCCACCTAAGTAGTAGAGATACTAATGATAGAATTCACTTCTTATTAAATATCAAAGTACATAATTTTTTTACCTACAGCAGAAATTCCAGACAGACACAGAAATAACTGAAGTCTGTAACTGAAAACCAAAATACACTTCAAATTCTCAATCTTTTCAAAGCCTACAGATAAACTGACAGAGGCACTACAGCTCTAAGAAAGAGTACAGTGTCCCCTAAAAATATCACCTCAAGTGAAAAACACGCACCACAAGTGGCTGCTTCTAAATAGGCTATTTCCATTTTTTCCTACACAAGGACAATGGTATGTTGCAACATTCCTTGCCTCTACATCCCTTTCATACTTCATTTAAAAGCCTTGCAGGCTAAAACAAGTGAGACTGTGAAACCTTTAATATGAAAAGCACACAAAACATAGGATTTATTGTGGTCCAGGATTGGTAATCTAAAATTAAGCACCTAGTCTAACAGAGTTATACAGGTACACTATCACCCTACAGAGTTGGTGGTGGAATAAAGTCCCTCCCTGGAAAAATAGCTTAGGGCCCACACTAATATAGGATGATTTTCTTTCTACTTCCGAGCTAAAATACAACACATAAAATTAGCCTGTAATTTGGAGGGGGGGGAGGGGAAAAATATATACTCTTCACTGTTACCATATATTAAACAAAACAAAAAAGTTATAGTTGTATGACTACTAAAAACAGATTTGAACTGTCCTGAAATGGAAGTTGCACAATATCTCTTTTATCCCATAAAAAAGAACAAGTAAAGCAGGGAGAGAGCTAAGGAAAATATGGTATTTTGAAAATGTGCTTAAAAGTTACTGGAACTGATGAAATAGTTGCATTATTCTGACAACTATTTTTTCCTTCAATGTTGGTTACATTAATAATAGAATCATTATCTTCTAATGCCCTATTATCTAATAATTATTCCAAACCATTTATCTGACACACAGCAATATCAGCTTATACTCAGTGTTGTTAGCTGATGGTTCTACTTTTAAACATTATCTCTGTATTTATTACAAGTTACACTTCTACCTCAGAAGTAGTGCATCCACAATTAAATTTAAAAAAAAGAAAAACACACAAAAACAGAACCAAGAAATTCCCTGATGTTCCAAAACCTGAAGGAATCTTTCAACATCATAACTTGTTTCACAATGCCTCCTCTAACAACTAACATTAGGTCTCTCAGAAAAGGAAGCAGACACTACTCAGTCTCCATCTTTTTTCTTCCTTCTCCTTATTTTAGATTTCTTCCTCCTTTACTTTATCCCTGACTGCCTCTTTGGCATGACCTGATGAAGAAACCACATAAAAGTAGTGAGAAATACATTAATTTGCTCTTCAAAGATGAAATACAAACACAAAGGGGTGTCCATATCCCAAGGCTCAAAAAAAAACCCAACAAAAAGCCAAACCAAACCGACCAGTATTCCTTAAACCATGCCTGCACCAACTGACCCCAAATACTTCACACATTGATTAACACAAACTTGTCATTTGAAAGTATCTTCCCTTTACTGTTATTTATAAAATCCCTCAAAACAATGAAAACTGAATTATATACATACCAGTTACCTACTTTAACACTGTTCACAAGTGGCTGCTATTACCTTTTTTAAAAAACACTGAAGCAGAAACTCATTTCAAAGAAACATACATACACAGCCTTTGCAGAAAGAGGGAAAAAGAGCAGGTCAAACACTTTAAGACCAATCAGTCTTGCTAATAACCTTTATCAGAAAGTGCTCCACGGTCAAAACTGCACTGCTAAGATGACATGAATTTAGAATCCAAAATCAGAGCTGAAGAAATAACAAGTTCTTTGTCCTAAAATGTGAAAAAGAAAACTATTACATACATTAGGTTTGAAGTCTTAAGAGTATCCAGTGATCCAGATAAGAATTAACTTTTCTCAAAATAAAACAAACTTGCCATGAGTTCCACACAGCCCCTAAAAAGGAAAAAAAAAAAAAAAAAGAAAAAAAAAGAAAAAAAAAAAAAAGAAAAAGCTGTGCAGCTTGAAAGGTCCACTATACTGTAGAGGAGAAGACTGCATAACTCATGTAACAGAAATGAAAGTATTTTTGCTTTCTTGGAAGGCTCCTGAAAGACCATCCTCCTCTATCTGGGTGCTGCTACTTGCTTCCTCATGGCATTTGCAACACTTGGACCAGTAACCTCACACAGCCTCCAGTGAAACACAAAGAATCCAGGGGTAGGTGGTAGTTAAATTACTGCTTCTTAGATAAAGAAACCAGGTGAGTGTCACATCGCAAGCACGCTGTAGGAAAACATATCCATGGTCTCCTTAAGGCTCAGACATCCAAACAAATCAATTCAGCGACACCAGCCGCAGTGGGTTACCTGATCCACCGCCCAGGCCATGCGCACACTGGCATCCACAGTTACCCTGGTTACCTTATCAACAAGGAGCCAGGACTTTGTCCCAGGGCAGCATTAACTACTCAGAAATTTAGGACATAGAGACGCGGTCTGATTGTGTCTGCTAATGAAATATCCCATAGCACGCCAAAACACAGGCATCTTAATCTTATCACCTGACTTCTGCAACTTAAGTTTTTCTGGGGAGAAGGTAAGGGGAAAGGAAGGATGATTCTATGAAAAATGTCTCAGGTTTGTATTAATTTACTTTTCAAGGCTGCCAATGTCTTTAAACATCTCAGAGGCTCCTCAGCAAAAGGGTTCATCTTTCTTGCTAATGTCTCCCAAAACGTTCTTAAAATCACAATAAACAACTCTCCTAAGAGAACGCTGCAGGATTTCTAAAATGCTGAGCCTCCATAACAGCCAAACCACCCATTATATTCCAGCTTTCTTCTCATCAGTAAGATGGGACAGCATGTTGAACTTGCCAAATGAGCAGAAAAACCTACAAACACTGAACTGTCTTCTAAAAACAAAGACCAACCAAAGAAGGAGGCAAGTAATGGGCTTCTCTCTCATTCCTTCTCTATTCCCATTTCATCAGTCTCTGTAAATGCACAGAGCACCTCCTCTCCCCTCCCCTCTGGCTATGCAAGCGCTGTCTAGCAGCCTCTGCTAGCGTGGAAAACAAGAAACAAGCCATGGACTCTTTCAGATCTTCCACACAGCATTCCCACATGGAGAACTCAAGATTCTCCAAAAGTCCAACCACCAGGAGCAAGGATAAAACCCGGCAATAAACAAATGTGCAAGAATTAATTCCCTTTCTGTGTTTTTCAAAAACATGCATATTCTCATGTCTGTATGGCATAACCACATATTGCGATTTTTCTAGAGAGCAGATTAAGCACCGTTTAGCAGTTCAGGCACTCAATACTATAATTCTTTTTAAAAAATCTTATATATTAATTTTCAAAGAGCCTTGAAAGGAACTGGCAGCTAATAGGATAGACATCACTGTTTCATAACAGCTTGCAAAAAAATTCAGTCTATTTTTAGATACATGAAAATAATGTGGTTATTTTTTAAAAAAAAAACCTGCTATAAAACAAAGTTGTTTTCATTTATGACTGACCGTGCAGTTGATATGTCAAATCAATCTCCAGGTGAACAGTACCACATATTTAAATCCTCAGAAGAAATCTATGTGCATATACAACAACCACATTTTAATCTTTACTGCATGATAACACATCATGCTGTTAAAAAGATCTTACTTTGTAATGAATGACTGTCAAATGAATCTCACACAAATACATCTTTTTCTAATTGTGTGTTATGATCCTTTAAAAGAATCTCTTCCTCTAGGACTACCATTAGTTCAACTATTAGCATGTTGTGTTCAAAACCAGACTGATTAGTTGTGGGGGGCTGCATTAACGTTCATTTTGATACAATAAATATCTGTATTACATATCAAATTCCCACACAGCAATGCCAACAAAAGTCTTTCCAAAAATTGAGTTAACACCTGTTTCCTTTACTATTTTCACTCCATCATCTTCCCTGTGACCACCACCATTTTATGAGTCTTGTATTTAAAAATTTTAGGCATAAGGATGGGATAAAGGTTAACAAATAAACATTTGCATTTTCTCTCCTCATTCTTGATTTTGAACAAGTAAATACTAAAATTTCTCTCAAAGCTCTTCTTATATTTCTCCATTTTGGAAAGGTGACTAAACATCCCATTCCCCCCCACCATTTTCTGTATCTCTCATTGCTGATACTTTGTTATAACTACAGCTGGTGAAAGGCAGTGCAGTTTGCTTCTACATGTCTTACATAAATACACTTATAAATCAAATTAAATGGCTTATTTTGGTTTTTCAAACCACCCATGCCACACAGCACTCATTCATTTTAAAAGATGTCTCTAAGCCTGTTTCCTTAAGATAGCATTCAGTGCCTTATCATGTCTCTCTATGCTGAGCCATTCAATAAAATAAACTTCAGATCATCATTTCAGCCTAATGCTCCGTTTAAGAGTTTAAAATTAATAGTATTTTTTTCTGTCAAAGTCCAATATTAAAATGGTGAAATAGAACACTCAGAGGGTCTTCCACATACAGCGGAAATATTTACTATAAATAACGGGGGGGAAAATGGTATTATGTTTCTCTAGACTGAAGCAAATTTTATTCAAAAATAAAAATGCCCTAAAATTCAGTTGCAAAGCAAAAGAGAAGTGAGCAGGGCTGGTTTATTTAAAATCAACAAAATAATCACCAGGAGGCTATTTCACGTCAGAAGACTTAAATGTACGTTTAGTACCCTTAAGTATTTCTTTAAAAATGAAACAGCTACTTGAAATTGCAGTAATCTGATTGACAGATAAAATAATTGCTTTAAAAACACTTCTGAGTCATTTTGTCCTTACCTGCAGGCATGAACCATTGCTGCATGCAGCGACTGCTCCATTTCCTAGCACAGACTTGAACAGGGATCACATCTATCTTACAGAATGTGACTAATAGGGGGATTTGCGATTCCTGAGCTACTTTCCAAAGGACACTCCCTTTTCCACATAACAGGGCACGAAACGCTTCGCCAAGTTCGATTTCCTACCCATGTGAACGGGAAGGAGCGCGGCAGAACGGCGGGGTCTCTGCGATGCCGCTCGCGTGACAGGCGCGGGCGCGGGGTCTGCACCAGCCAGCCCAGCCCGCCCCGCCGCGATCCGCATGCTGCAGCCGCCGGGCTCCGGGGGACGGGGTGGGACCCGGAACCCCCGGCAAAAACGCACAAAGCTCGACCAGAAGGAGAGGCTGGGTGGGCACGGTGCGAGATCCAGCATGCAGCACGCGGACAATGCCAGCAGCCCCGCGGAGGCAGAGGGAGAAGCCCCGCGTTCATGCGGGCGGGGATGCGGCCGTACCTTTCTGGAGAGGACGACTTCTCAGAGTTAACTGACATCAGCAGCTCAGTCTTCTGCTTGATTTCTGGAAAAATCAGAAAACGTTCACCACCGACAGCGCCTGCCCTCGCCTTCCGGAGGTCTCGCTTCCCTGCGCCCTTTTGTCCGCCGGAGGCCCGGGACGCGGCGCTGTGCGAGGCCGCCCAGCCT